>JAQQSK010016692.1:0-10354 GCA_028658325.1 Potorous gilbertii | reverse complement strand
ATTTCTGAGAGTCCTTTCCACCCCCTGGCCTAGATCCACCCAGCAAGTCCTTGGGGTCTGGGATTCAAATGCTCCCAGACAGTTGCTTGCCTTCTGAGAGTCCTCTCCACCCCAGCCTAGGTCTGCACAGCTACTGCTTGGCGTCTGAGATTCAAATGCTGCTCCCCAGCCTCAGGGCTTTTGGCAGCAGGCCTGACTACTATTCAATGGGAGCTTATCTGCTGGTGCTCAGGTGGGGGCAAGGCCACCTCTCAGGTCCAGTTCCCTTAGGGGGTTTATGCAGAGACCTTTTGTAATGGAGCTGCTGTCCAGCTCCTGCCTGCTCTGGGAGCCTCTGGCTGCCTGCTCTGGGAGCCTCTGGCTGCAGCTGCCTCTGCCACTGCCACAACGGCTGCCTCCCGAGGGGGTCCGAGTCCCGGAGATATCCCGCTCCCCTCTCAGCCCGTCTCTCTCACTGACCTGTTAGTCTGTGGGTGGAGCTATCTTCACGGCTGCTGGAGATTCAGGTCCCTGATGCCTCCTTGGATCTGCTCACTCCTCTCAGTGTCGCGTGGCCTGGGCAGGGCGGGGGAGAGCTCCGCAGGATAGGGCTCCACTCCAGTCCGGGGCTCGATGGACCCCTGGGGTCGGCTTTTCAGGGCTCTCTGCAACAGAAATCTCCTTCCCTGTGTTTCTGTGCGGCTTCCACTGTTCCAGATTTTGTCAGGAGTTCTTTTTAGAGGAAATCCATGGGCTGTGGGTTCAGAGCTAGCAAATGTGAGTCTTTCCACTCCACCATCTTGGCTCCACCCTGGAATATCCTATTTCAAGCCCTTCAATCCCTTAATGTAGAAGCTTCCAGATCCTTTATCCTGATTGTATTTCCACAATACTTGAATTGTTCCTTTCTGACTGCTTGCAGTATTTTCTCCTTGACCTAGGAACTCTCAAATTTGGCAACAATATTCCTAGGAGTTTATCTTTTTGGGTCTCTTTCAGCAGGTGGTCAGTGTATTCTTTTAATATTTCTTTTGCCCTCTGGTTCTAGTATATCTGGACAGTTTTCTTTTATAATTTCATGTAAGAATGTCTAGGTTTCTTTTGATCATGGCTTTCAGGTAGTCCCATAATTTTTAAATTATCTCCCCTGGATCTATTTTCAAATGAGATGTTTCACATTCTATGTTTTTCAATCTTTTGATTTTGTTTTATAACTTCTTGGTTTACTGTATATTCAATAGCTTCCCTGAAATCCACTCTTATTTTTAAAGAACTGTTTTGTTCAATGAGCTTTTGAAATTCCTTTTCCATTTGGCTAATTCTGCTTTTTAAAGCCTTCTTTTCCTCACTGGCTTTTTGGACCTCTTTTGCCAATTGAGTTAGCCTATTTTTAAAGGTGCTATTTTCCTCAACATTTTTTGGCTCTCCTTTAGCAAGCTGCTGACTGACTTTTCAAGCTTTTCTATTGCCTGAGTCCATTTCATATTAATTTTAGAGGTACTGGAGGCAGATGCCTTGACTTCCTCTGATAGTATGCATTGTTCTTTTTCATCTGAAAGCATGGAAGGAGATACCTGGTCACCAAGAAAGTAATCTTCTATGGTCTTATGTTTTTTTTCACCCTTTTTGGGGCATTTTCCCAGCCAGTTAGTTGACTTCTGAATCCTTTGTAAAGAGGAGGGTCCTAGTGCTCCTCCTCCCCCTAGGAACTTGCTCAGGGTTGAGATTCAGATCAGGTGCTCAATTCTCCCAGGGGCTTTGGGTAGGGGCAAGGCTGCCACTCAGGGCTGAGGTTCAGATCCCCTGCTCAATTCCCCCAGAGGCTTTAAGCTGAACTGCTGGGACAATGGATCCAGACTGCTTCCATAGTCATGATAGCTACCCACCACCCACTGCTGCTTCTGCTCTGACTCTGCAGCCACCTATGGCCAGTGCTGGGGGGGACGCTGCTCCCCTCTTTCCCAGCTCTGGCTTGTGGGTTGAGGGATCTGGAATCCTCCCTGCTAGAAATTCTACCCTGAGGCCTGTTGTGGTTCTTTTTCTCCCCACGTTGCATGGCTAGGGCTGGGCTCTGCTCAGCATCCCATGGGATAGACCTTTCCTATAGGCCTTCCAGGTAACCTTTGGCTGGAAATGTTTCACTCTGTCATTCTATGGCTTCTGCTGCTCTAGAATTTGTTGAGAGCCATTTTTTACAGCTATTTTTTGGGCTGTGGGGGAAGTGGTAGAGTATATACTTCTTTCTACTCCACCATCTTGGCTCTGCCCCCACTATCCTTTTTTCCAGAATGCAAAATGCTTCTCTTCTCCATTTCATTTGTGTAGATTCCACATATCCTCTGAGAAACAACTCAAAATTGACACTTCCATGAAGTCTTTTTATGCCTTATAGGGTTTGCATTTGGTTATTTACTACTCTGTGTATATTCTCTAATATTCCATTCTTTTTAGTTTTGCATCCTTGACTAGATTGTTTGCTCCTAAAAGGAGGTACTATGTCAATCCCTTTTGATATTTACCATAATAAATTCTGTTTTCTTGACTATAGAGCAGATAGTCTAATCAGTAGGTACCAATCCTTTGGATGAATGAATGAATAATCCAGCTCTCTGCTTCTATATATTTTTGTAGTGTATTCAATGAAGTTTTCCTTGATTATGTTATTTATACTAGCTCTCATATTTACTAATCTGAAATTTAAGAATTCATTAAGGTGAATTAGTGCAAGCAATTCATTCAATCTGCCTTAGATTTCATGCTTAAATGCTTGTTCTGATAGGCATTTTGATGTGCTGAGGCATTATAAAAAATGTTTAATTCTCCTATAAGTTATTTTTTTCCAGTTACCTTCCTTCCAGTCTGGACTAGATAGAAGCACAAAAGATCACTTTATGTGCAAGAGAGAGTTGGGCTGTAATACTCTAATAACTAAAGCAATTAGCCTCCATTATTTTCATTTCTGAGATGCCTCTAAGGCTTCCTTGTCTGCCTCAGTCCATAAAACTGTCACTTGCCTAAACTCCTATTGAATTTATCTTTTGCCCTACTCATTTAGTCCTTCATATATGCTACCTGGTATTTTGAGTCTTTCCTATCTACCTATATTTTGTCCCCTACCTATGCTTAGTACCCAGAGTTAGCACCTCACACACACAGTAGGTGTTGTGTTCAGTTTGGGGCATTGCAGTTTAGAAAGGACTTGATATGACAGAAAGCATCCAGAAGAGGGCAATTAGGAAGAGCCTTGAGTTGGCATCCTAGAAGGACTATTTATAGAACCAGTGCTGTTTAGCCTAAAAAGTCTCAAGACATTATAGCTTTGTTTAATTTTCAAAAAGTTCTAGTATCAACTGGAATATGGTAGAACTGAAACTATTTGGAGCCCTAGAGTCATGAATAAGAGCAATGGATACATATGGTAAGGAGACCAATTCAGGTGTGACCTCAGGAGAAACAAAAGGAACGAAAAAGTCTTTAAAAAGTTGTTGAAAACTTGAAGTGATTTGTTGTCCTCATTATAGCTTTTCAAGAAAAGATTTGCTGGACTTCTGGGAGCCAATATGTCACAGTAAACAGTAAAATGCTGTACCTCTTCCATATTCACCTCCAAATAACCATAAAATTACCCCCCTGCCCAAATGAATCCTGGAACAGAACCAGCAAAAAGACAGGAAACTTGAAAGAGTGGCAAGAATGGTTTGTCTCACTATAGTAAAAGAAGAACACAATTCAGGATAGGAAGCATCCCAGCAATCCAGCAGTAAGCCCCACCTCAGCAAACCACTGGGAGATCCTGAGCCCCTGTAGATCATTTAGCAATCATTTAGCAAGCAAACGCCAACACAAGAAACATAGCACAAGCCTCAGTACATGCTGGACACCAGTACTAGGACTCTGGCTCAGCAGCAAGTAAGCTGCCAGACCCCAGTGAGCCACCTCTCCTTCTCCCCGCAACTCCACCCCTTCATTGTACCTGATACAAGAATCCTCCATGGGCCTCAGAACAGCAGTGCAGCACCAGGTAAACAGCCAGAGCCTACAGCCCCTGGCACAAAAACATAGGACAGTGCACCTTTCTAGTCTGGGAACATAGTTCAAATGTAAAAAAAAAAAAAGGAAAAAGGAAAATGAAATACAAAAGCTAAGGAACACAACTATTTAAAAGTTAGAACTGAGCAGGTAAAAGCTAATGACTCTATGAGACATCAAGAATCAATAAAGCAAACTCAAAAGAATGGGGAAAAAAAGAATAAAATATGAAATACCTTTTCAGAAAAACAATTGACCTGGAAAATAGATCCAGAAAAGAAAATATGAGAATTTTTCAGGATTACCTGAAAGCCATAACTAAAAAGAGGACCTGGGTAGCATCTTTCAAGAAATTTTCAAGGAAAGCTGCCCTGATATCTTGGAACCAGAGGCCAAAAATCAGCATTGAAAGAATCCACCACTCACCTCAGGAGAGAGATCCCAAAACTCTAAGGAACTATTATAGGCAAATAACTAAACTATCAGGCCAAGAAAAAAAAATACTACTAGTCACCAGAAAGAAACAATTAAAATATAAAGGAACCACTATCAAGATTATACAACATTTAGTAGCTGAAGCATTAAAGGATCAGAGGATCCTTAAAGGATCCAAAGATCATGAAATATGATACACAAGAAGGCAAAGGAACTTGAACAAAACCAAGAATCACCTACCCAGTAAAATTAGGCATAATATTTTTCAGGGAAAAAATGGTCATTCAATGAAATAGAAGCTTTGATGAAAAAGAAGACCTGAATTGAACAAAAAAAAATTATCTACAATAACAAAACCAAAGAGAAGCCTAAAAAGGGGAAAAAAAAGAAAAGACAACATGAGGGAGTCAATGGAGCGGAAATGTTTACATTTCTTAATGGAAAGATGATATTTGTGATTCATAAAAATTGTATCACTAGTAGTACAGCCATAAGGAATACACACAGACACAGTGCATGGGTAAAAGATGAATTTGAGAGAATGACATAAAAAATTTAAGAAATGAGAAGGAGGAATATATTGGGTGCAGAATGAAAGGAACAGTAGAATGAGGTAAATTATTTCATGTAGAGAGGTACAAAAATCAGTGGAGGGAAAGATGGAAAGATAGGCAATGAGCATTGCTTAAACCACTCTCATCAGTATTGATTCAAAGAGGGAATAATATACATAATCAGCTGAATATAGAAATCTACCTTACCTGACAGAAAAGTAGGAAGAGAGGAGATTAAGTAAGAAGGTAGGGGAGAAACTGACAGATGAGAGGCCAATTCTACTTTGAAATAACTCAACAATCAAATTAGATAACGTATGGAAAGTACTTTGCAAAACTTAAGATGCTATATAAATGTGAGGTGAGTTTTTTTTCATATATAAAGTGAGGATATTATAGTAGGTGTTTACTAAATTCTAACTCCAATTAATATTTCAAAGTGCTAGCACCTATGTTTCCCAAATTTCCATCATCTACAAATTTTGTTAGCATGTTCATTATGTACTTATAGGAATCAGTTCTGCGGAAAGAAATTACATCCCTCTGTCACAAAACCCTAAAAATATCCTTGAGGCTGACACTGGTCAATCTATCAGCATCCTGGGTAGAGTTCAAGAAGTTATAACCCTACCTATTATGAACTAGTCTATTTTACTAGACTATTTTACAAGGTTTCAAGACAACTTTGTTAAGTGTTTATCCAAAATAACATGTCTACATTCTTCCTTTGATGTATTAGTCTTGTTACTCTGTTAAAAAAAGTAGGTTAAGTTAATTTGGCATATATTATCTCCAGTGATTCAGTGAGGCCACCTAATGATTACCATTTTCCTTTCTGAATGTTCACAAACCATTCATTTAATATAATCTATTTTACAATTTTGCTTCTTATTTACATTAAAATTACTAACTGTGTGGTATACATTTTTCCTCTTCCTGAACAGCAAAACCTTTTCCATTTTCTACTCTTTTGGTTCCTTTATAATTATCTTCTATTTATAATAGCACAAACACTTATTAAGCACCAGATGTGTACTAGACATAATGCTCCTCACCCTGACTACTTACAGGGGTTCTGCAATCACATTTGTAACTTCTAGCACCTCGAGGTAGTCAAGAATAACAAGTTATATAATAACTATTTACTGTCTATACTTACTATGTGTCAGGTACTTGCTAAATTCTGCAGATACAAAGATGGATAAAACAGTCCTGGCCTTCAAGGAGCATGTTCTAATAGGGAACACAAAATGAAAATAACTAGGTACATGTGTGATTCTGTGCATGTGGGTATAGTATTTGTATGTGTATATACATATACACACGCACACGCACATATATTTTTACTATATATGTATATTATTTTTGTATGTATGTGTATATCTATATATCTATATCTAACTTTATACCTATGTCTGTATCTGTCTATCGTATATGGAAGGTAATCTCAGAGGGAAGATACTAAGACGGTTGAGAGGACAAGAAGGACTTTTTGCAGAAGATAAGACTACAGTTATAAAAGACTCAGGGAAAACAAGAGTCAGAACAGAACACTCCAGGTTCAGAATCAGCCAGTATAAAGGTGCAGACAATATATGTAATATAATGTTCTATAAACATCACAGAGGCCAGTGTAGCTAGATTTTAGGGTATGCTTGTAAAAAGATTAGAAAGGTAGAAAGGGGCAAGGTAATGAAAAAAAATTAAGTGACAAACAGAAGAGTTTATATTCATTAAGCAGGGGGATGACACAGTCAAACTTAGGCTTTATAAAAATTACCTTGACAGCTGAGTAAAGGATGTCTTAGAGTGGGGAGAGATTTGTATAAGGGAGATAAATTAGACTTGCAGAATAGGACATGGGAAAAGTGATGAGATACTGAATTAGGGTCATGGAGCTGTCAGTGGAAAGGGAAATATATAAAGGACATTGTCATGGCAGAAACAACAGGATTTTGCATTGAATTAGAAGTGTGATATGAATAAGAGTAAAGAGTAGAAGGTGATATTAAAAGAGAAGGTAATGAACTCTGTTCTGGACTCAGGCTTGAGGGCATCTAATTCTAGATATTCAAGAAACAGTCGGTTATATGTGACTAGCTCAAGGGAGAGATACAGGCTGTCTATATAGATTTGGGAATCATTTGCATAGAAATGATAATTGAACTTATGGGAGCTAATGAGTTCACTAAATGAAATAGTAAATAATAAAAAGAAAAGAGATCCCAGAGTGGCCTCTTTAGGGGTTGACCCATAGTTAACAATCATGAAGTAGCATTGATGGTGACAGTGATAAAGAATCAGAAAAAGAGACAATCATTTAACTGATAGAAGAATAGCAGAGAATCCAAGACAGAGAGGAGTACACAGAAAAATAAAGTGATAAAGTCATGCTGTAAAAAATTTAGAAAGAATTAAAATTGAGAAAAAAATCCTATTATCTGGTAATTATGAGATCACTGGTAAGTGAAGAATACAGGTTTTGTTGAATGGTGTGGTTAGAAGTCAAATTGTGGCTGATTTTGTAGTGTTAAAGATGATTGGAAATATTAAATGGAAATGTCTTTCTCAAAGAGTTTAACCACAAAGAGGAGGAAAGTTAGAGAATGATAGGAAATTTTAGGAACAGTAAGCTGATAGATTTGTTTTGGTTTTGAATTATTTTTCAGATGGGGGAGACATGGACATGTTTGAGGGAAGTAGGGAAAGAACTAGGAGATACAGAAAGACAGAATATAAGTGGTGAGGATAGTGGGGCCAATTCATTGGGGAAGGTGAGAATAGAATGGATTAAGAGTATACGTGCAGACAACGGCCTCAGACAAGAAGAAGCATCACTTTTTTTTAATCAAAGACCAGACTGAAGGAGAGAGAAAGAAGATTTCCAAGTGACAAAAGATTAGGAGGTTAGGGAGAAAAGGGGACCACTCCAGGAATGGCTGCAGTGTTTGTTTGGTGAAATATAAAGCAAGGTCCTGAATGAGCTTCTGGGAGGTATCCCAGGTAACTCTCCAAAATTATTATAATAAAGCAATTACTTATATGCATTTCCTTACTCTTCAAGATAAAGACTAGTCTATTTTTGTCTTTTTATTCCCAGGCCCTAAACCCAGTGCTTAGCACTTAAAGGCATTTAGCAAACACTCACTGACTGATAGATTAAGAGTCCCTTAAACCAATAAAATCATAGGTTTGATTCACATAAACAATTAAACCTTGAAGCCTTAAAGTTCAATAGATTCAGCTACAGTAGCACAGTAGCTGAATAGATGTAATTCACAGCAACGTCTCTGAATAGGCTCGCTGAATATATGGGCAATACTGTTTGTGGTAATGTCTGCTCCCTGCTAGGATTGCCACAGAGCTAGAAATATGGAATGGAAAGAAAGATGGAATGTTGGAGATATCTATCAAGTAGAGATTTTTAGGTCTTTCCCTTGCATAGGTAGATTAAACTGTAAGTCGTATATTATAATGTTTATTGCCAGCTGTTCATAGTACCTGAAATTTGACACAACTCAAGAATCCTATGGTTCATAAATGTTTTCCTTTTTAAATCCCTAAAAACAACAAAATATTAAAATACATCTACATCCAGGAAGCTAACACTTAAAAACCTTATTCTCTATCATTTTAGAAATATTTATTAACCTATAACATAATATATACATCAGCGGCACGGAAAAAACAATGAAGCAATGAAACAAGGAAGAACAATAGCTGATATGAGAGCTAGGAAGGACACAAAAAACACATTTGCCCTGTTTTGTAGTTGTCATGTTTGTTTATCATGTGGGACATAGCATGGTTCAGAAGCCTTCTCTGGTTATAGTACTCTAGGAAATGGGCCTTGACCCATTGAATCAACTTCAGCCTCCTTTCAGGAGGAAAGAACATTTGTTATGGGTTAGATATAATATTCCATAATATACAACTCCTTTGAGGTCATGGCCTTTGAGTGACTTTCTCCATATATTAATCTCTTTAATCTCAATTCTTTATAAATCTGCATTTGAAAAGCAGAGAATAATAAAGTAAGTTAGATAGGGAAAATTCTATTTTATCTATTTGATGTATCTCAATCTGAATTTGAATTTCAAATATTTTTCCAAGTTCATTAGGCTGATTTTCAGGAAAATGATTATTTCCCATTGTCTTCAAAGATGATTGAAATTTTTAATGACCTAATTTTTCTAAGGAATCTCTTATTTTTGAAGGTTAGTGACAACTTTTGGAAATTCTAAAACTGAAATGTGAGTGCAACTTTAGAAAATTTCCTTTCTCCCCACCCCTCCACCATCTTCAGTAAGAGCTTGCTATATATTCAGTCTTTTTCCTCTTTATTCTTGGCAGGACCCTAAACTAGAACCTCATCACTCTACGTACATGCATACATATTGTCTATTGTAACAGCCTAATCTGTACCCTGGATAGAGTACTGGGCTTGGAATGAGGAAGCCTCATCTTCCTGATCTGATCTCAGACACTTACTAGCTGTGTAGCTTTGGACAAGTCACTCAGTCTGGCCAGCCTCAGTTTCCTCATTTGCAAAAAGAGCTGGAAAAGGAAATGGCAAACCACTCTACACTCTTTTCCAAGAAAGCCACAAATGAGGTCACAGAGAGTCAGGCAAGACTGAAATGAACAACAAAAGCCATTACTATATCTTCCTAAAATATCATTTTCATCATATTACTCCCTTGATGAACATATAATAATTTTCTATTACACATTACGTCAAGTTAATATTTCTCTATTTGTCTTTCAAGTTCCTCCTGATTCTAACCCTATTCAGTCTTATTTTCCACTATTTTGCAGAACAGACCCTATTACTTAAGAATATTTCTTCATTCTTCCTCTATGCCTCATCCCAAAGTTTCATCCCAACCTCTTTCTCATTCTCAACTTCATGCTGTTTTTCATTTGTAAAATTGCCTTCTTCTTTCCCTCCCTTCTATTACCCCAGTCTTACTTAACATTTAAGAACAAACTTAAGTCACCCAGTGTATCATCTGGAACTACATCTACATCTACAACTCCCACTCACATTAGTGGATATATTTCCCAGAGGGTGACTGACTGTGACTTTTCCCTTCAAAATGTAAGGAGTACCTCTGAAGGGCTCAGTTTTCCTAGTACTCTCACTCCAAGTCTTCTCCTTCTCGTTTGCCTTCCCATCATTTATTCGCCAAAATTAATTAGCTTTTAGGCAGGGTATTAGCTAAGCAGGTATAGCTAGGGATAGCTGACATTCAAATTAACTCTTCCCTGTTTCTACTTCTCTAAGCCTTAGGGTTTGCTTCTGTTAAATAGATATAAGAATATCACCTACTTCACTGGGTCATTTCAAGACTCAA
>JAQQSK010016691.1:0-10354 GCA_028658325.1 Potorous gilbertii | reverse complement strand
ACTTTGGTCTTTGATGGTACTGAATAAATTAATTTAGGTAGAATTGCCATTTAATTATGTTGGTATGACCAAACCATGAGTAATTAATATATCTCCACTTATTTGGGTGTGTATTTCTATGAATATCGTTTGGTGGATACATTCATATAGTTCCTTTGTGTGTCTTGGTAGGTAGACTTCCATTTTTTTTCATATTGCAGTTATTTTGACTGGAACTTCTATTTCTCTCTGTTTCTGCTGGATTTTGTTGGTAGGATATAGAGAGGCATTTGATCTGTGTATTTTATATCTTGCTACTTTGCTAAAGTTATTATAGAGGTAGCTGGTAGCACAATAGAAAGTGTTGTGATGACTAATATGAAAATGTGTTTAATAAGAATGTATGTGTAGAACCCATGTAAGACTTCATGCTGTCTTGGGGAGGGAGGGGGAAAAATGTAAGACTTATGGAAGTAATTGTTGAAAATTGAAAACAAATTAATTAATTTTTTTTTTAAAATAGAGTATTATATCTAGAGGCAGGAAAACGAGTTCAAGTGAAACTTCAGAAAATATCTGTGTGACCCTGGACTAGTCACTAAATATCTATTTGCCTCACTTTCTTCAAATGCAAGATTGTTGTGAGCATGAAATGAGATAATATTTGTAAAAAGCAGTCCACAGAGTGCCTGGCATATAGTAGCCACTATGCAAATCTTGATCTCTTTTTTCCCTATTCCCTTTTTATTTGTTTCAATATTTTTTAGTTGATTCTTGCATACTCTATAGACTTTCACTTATGCAAAAAAAAAAGTGGTGACTTTTTTTTTCATATCTATACTTATTTCCTTGATTTCTTTTTCTTGTCTTACTACAATAACTAGCATTTCTAATACTACATGTAATAATAATAGTGGCAATAGAATTTTTTATATTTGATCTTACTATGAAGGTCTTTAATTTTTCTCCATTTTATATAATGTTGGTTTTTTGTAAACAACATTTACCATATTGGAGGAAAGGTCCATTCATTCCTATGCTTTTTAAAGTTTTTTAGAAACAGAAATGGGTAGTATACTTTGTCAAAATCCTTTCTTAACTTTCTCTGTCTACTGATATAATTATACTATTTTGATTATTCTGGGTTTTGATATGTTCTGTTATGTCTATAGTTTTCCTAAAATTGAACCAATTTTGTAATCTGGTATAAATCTTACTTGGTCATAATGTATATTCTTTTTGATGTATTACAGTAGTCTTTTTGCTAATATTTCATTTAAAAATTTACCTTGATAGTCAATAATTATATTGGTCTAAATTTTTCTTTCTAGGTTTTGTATATCTCTGATTTAGATACAAAAACTACATTTTTATCATAGGAAGAATTTGGCAGAATCTCTTATTTTTCCTCTTTTCACAAATAGTTTGTATAATATCAGAATTAATTTTTTTTTGAATGTTAAAATTTGCTTGTCAATCTATTCAGTGTTGAGTTGTATTTTTATTTCTTGGTGAGTTTGTTCTATTTCTTTTTGGGGGTTATTTAAATTTTCTGTAAATCTTGTACTACCAATTTGATTATTTCATATTTTGTAGATATTTATTGATTTCATTTCCACTGTCAATTTTGTTGGCATGTAAATGAGCAAAACAGTTTCTAATAATTTCCTTTATCTCTTATTCATTTGTTGTGATTTCTCCTTTTTTCACTTTTGATACTAGCAATTTGATTTTCCTTTCTCCTTTTTAATCAGACCAGATAATGGTATATCTGTTTTATTTTTATAAAACAAGTTTTCTCATTTTATCTATTGATTCAATTATTTTTTGCTTTCAATTTTATTAATCTCATCTTGGATTTTTTAGGTTTTCTATTTTGGAGTTAGTTAGAGTTTTAGACTTTGTTAGTTTTTTAGTTTAGTTACATGCTCAGTTAATTGAACTGTCCTTTCTCTTTATTGTTAATGAAAAATTTTAGAGATATATATTTCCCTTCTGGGATGCTTAGTTTGTTGCATCAATATTGTCATGACCTTTGATGAAAATTACTGTTGTTTCTATTATTTGTTCTTTGACACACAAATGCATTATGATTAAATTATTTAGTCTCCAATTAGTTTTTAATTTTTTCCTCAAAGTTGCTTTACTGAATATAATCTTTACTACAGTGTGGTCAATATAGGATTACTTAATATTTTTTTCTGTATTTGTTTGTAAAATTTCTTGCTCCAGTACATGACTAGTATTTGCCAAAAATCTATTATATCCAACTTGTCTAAAATTCTATGCAGACCCTTAATTTTGTTTATCTTTATATTAGATTTGTCCAAGTCTGAAAGATATATGCTGAGACCTTCAAATTTTATAACTTTACTGCATTTTCCTGCAGTTAACTTTTTCCTTAAGTATTTAGATACTACGGTATTCAATGTACATATGTTTGTGTATGTGTGTGAATAAAACTGATGTTAATGCATTGTCTATGGTACCTTTAAGTATAATGTAGTTTCCCTGTTTATCTCTATTAATCACATCAGTTTTTACTGTTACCTTCTCTGAGATCGTGATTGCTTTTCTCTGATCTTTGGAGTCCACCTAAAGCACAATAAATTCTGCTCCATTTCTTTTAAACTCTGTTTGAATCTTTCTGTTTCAAGTATTTTTCTTGTTAATGATATATTGTTGGATGTTACTTTCTAATTCATTATGTGATCCTTTTTCCATTTTATAGGTGAGTTCATCCTATTTATGTTCATATAGCATCTATATCCTCTTATGTTTTTTCCTTCTTTTACCCTATCCCCTATTTACAAATAAGAAGGTAGTCAGAAAGAATTTTCAGTATCATTTAAGTTGCCAGCTTCTGATACACTGTACATCTTCTCTTCCCCTTGCCCAAAACCTAGTTACAGATGTTTTTCTCTCCCTCTAATCCTTTATTCATTATCAACCCACCAGAGATAGAATTTGTTTGCTTAAAATGAATCCCTCCCTTACTTTGCTCTACCTCTTAATCGTCTCTGCCCCTCTCCATATTCTTACCTGCTTTCCTGTTCAGTTCAGGTTTTAAAATTCAAGCTCTGTATATGTGTGTCAATAAGTTTTTATTCAATTCAGATGAAAATGGATGTACATTTCTCTTTACCCCTTCCTACACATATTTATTACCTTTTTTTTACCTCAACCACGCGAAACAGTGAGTTCTACTAATTTCTTCATCCATTCTCCTCTAATGTATTCCTTTCCTCCTTCCTTTTCTTTCTTGTCTTTAGATCATCAAAATAGGAAAAAAAATTTTATATGCTCTCTGTCTTTAACTCCAACCACGACCTTTGAAGACATCAAGGATAAATAGAGACATTTGTTAATTCTCCCTCTGTTACAATGTAAATACATCATCACTGTATCTTTCCAGTCACTCCAAAATATATATCTTCCTGTCTTTCCTTTGATGCTTGGGTTTGCATTCAGTATGTTCTTTTTTAGCCCTGATAATTTGTATCAGGAATGTCTGGAAAGCCTCTACTTCATTAAATACCCATTTTCCCATGTAGGATTATTCTCAGTTTTGCTGGGTATTTTAGGGGGTTGTGCGGCTTTACAATTTGCCTTTTAGTATATCATTTCTTGCTCTCCTGTCCTACACAATCATAGCTTCCAAGTCTTGCGTAACCATTACTTTTGCTCCTTGATACTTGAATTCTTTTTTTCTGATTGCCTACAGTATTTTTCTTTAATCTAGACTCTCTGTATTATGGCTCTTACAATTCTGGTAGTTTTCATTTTGGGTTTCTTTCAAGAGGAAACAGATGAATTATTTCTAGTTGCTATTTGCTCTCTGATTCTAATATATCTCAACAGTTTTTATTTATTATATTTTTAAATATAGTATCCAGAATTTTTTTGGTGCTTATTTTCTGGTGGTCCAATGATTCTTAGATTCTCTCTCCTTGACATGTTTTCTAAGTCACTTACTTGTTCACAGCAGGGGTCACTTTACATTTTCTTCTCTTTTCTCAATTTTTAAATTTTGTTTAACATTTCCTCTTGTCTCAGGGAGTCATTTATCAATATCTGGTCCATACTAATTTATAGGGGAAATGTTAACTTGGTTAAAATTTTACACCTCTTGCATGAAACTGTTTAGGTCTTTTTCTAATTCTTTCCCCCTTGAGCTCTCATTTTATTTCTAATAATATCCCTTTATATCATCTTTCATCTCTTTCATGAATTCTTGCGGGCAAGAAAAATCATTACCTGAGGGTCTGCTCATAGCAGTTGTATCGTCACCCTCTTTCTCTCGGCCTGTGTCCTATAAGTTTCTTGATAACTTAACATTTCTTTATCATTAATGCCTCCTTCTATTTATTCATATTTCTTTCCTGAATTGGGATCCTTGCGCCAGCCCCATCCCCCCAACCCCCGCAAAAGCCAGGCTTAGACTTCCACACACTTGGATAGGATGGTGACCTCCTATTCAGACTGTCTATATTTTTTGAAATCCTGGCCCTGGCCCTCCCTTCCACTGGTGTCTGGTATGCGCAAATTGCTGCCTGGTACCAGGCTCATCTATATCTTGAGCTCTTTTGAGCTGTCAAACATGGATCAGTTCTGCGGCTGCAAACTTTCAGGATGAGTAGACTGATTGTTGCCTTCTCACTTGCTTTGCTGCCTCCCAGGATGCTTAAGTGGCATGAGGCCTTCTCCCTGGAGCACTCTGGTGTTAGGGGTGCACTTGACAGCCGTGAGCCTCTCTGCCTTGCAGGTCTGTTACAGGAGCAGGTTTGACTGCCCTGGGGCTTCCTGGATGGCATCTAATAAGGTGCTAGATAGCTGGATAACTTCTTACTGGTGGGTTTGTCTCACCTTAGCTCCTCTGCCTGGGCTCCCCTTCTTAGTGCCTGTGTGCTTCTATGTGTCCCCTTTTCCAGACCAAGGCTGCAGCAAGATATTCACTAGAGTTTCTATTTCCTAATCATTTGGAGCTCTTTTAGTTTTCTCTTTTCTCGGGTACATACGTTTGGGCTGTTCTATTTCTACTTTTTTTTTGCTGTCATGTTGACTGGAAGCTACATCTATACTTTATTCATACTGTATCTGTCTCAGCCTTGTGCTATGTTCCTCCTGCTTGCAAAGACTAATCTAGCCATCTTTGTCTGCTGAAATTCTATCTATCCTTCCAGATTTAGTTCAAATGCTACCATCTTCATGAAATTTTCCTGAATTTCTATTCTGTGCCTCTGTCTGTCTTTGTCTGTTTCTGTCTCTCTCTTTTATCTTTGTCTCTGTCTCTCTTCTCCCTCAACTTGGGTTGGGGAGAGGGGCAGGTATTTGATTTCATTAGTTTGGGAAATGCTCAATGAAGAAACTCCCTTCATTGATACCTCTCTGTATCACTCTGTAACTTTATAGTCTTAGAGAATTGCCTGAGGCCTCGGGGGTTAAGTGGCCTGCCCATGGATCCATACTAGTACATATCAGAGGTAGGTTTTGAAACCAGGTCTTCTTGATTCTGTAGCTGGTTCTCTATCAGTTGTTCTACACCACTTCTCTTGTATTTATCTTATAGCACCTATTCCATGCCAGGTGCTGTGCTAAGGGGAAAGGAAGGAAGGAAGAGAGAGAGAGAGAGAGAGGGAGAGAGAGAGAGAGAGAGAGAGAGAGAGAGAGAGAGAGAGAGAGAGAGAGAAATGAAGAAAGAAAGTAGTTGCTGCTCCTCTAGGAGCTTAAATCTAATGGGAGAAAACAACACACAAAATGGGAAAGAGGTACTCAGTGTGGGAGCATGATCATTGTGGAGTTCAGTCTAAAGGAGTGAAACCAGGTGGACAATAAAGAGATAATTGCCCTTAGTTGTTGTTCAGTCATGTTTACTCTTCATGGCCCCATTTGGGGTTTTCTTGACAGATACTGGAATGATTTGCCATTTCCTTCTCCAGCTCCTTTAGTAGATGAGGAAACCAAGGCAAACAGGGTTAAGTGACTTGCCCAGAGTCACACAGCTAACAAGTATCTGAGGCCAGATTTGAACTTGGGGAGATGAGTCTTCCTGACTCCAGGTCTGGCACTCTAGTCATTGTAATACCTAGCTGCCCCTGGGATCCCTCTTTAAAAATGGAGGCTTTGGGATGAGTTCTTTGCTCTTTCCTCCCCACTCCAATCAGAAAGGCAGAGAGTCCTAAGGATACTGATGGGGTGTAAATACTAAAGTTGATGCAATCTTGCAAGATGGTGAGGTTCCTAGGCCAAAGAAATAGATACAGTTTATACCTATTATGTTCAGCATTGTAAAATAGTTATTTGTGTGCATCTTTTTTCTTGATTAGTACTCAGTATTAGTTAGGAGCTACTACTCAATTCAGCCATTCTGGGATATTTGGGGAAGGTCACTTTCTGCCTCCAGGGTTGTTGAATATACTGATTCATCTAGCCACAGTTCTTATCTGTGTCTGTCACCAGGTATTCTTCCCCAGACCAGGAATATCCATGGGTATATGTGGTCAAGACAGAGAAGTGACCTCCAGGCATTTAGTTTGATTATGCCTTCTATTTGGTTTGGGGAACCCCAGTTCCAGGTGGAGGAATCTACTCACTGACCAGGTCAGAGGGAATCAGAAGAAACTGTCATCTGGCCCTCTACCTCCTCTGATGTATACCCAAGTTATTCAATAAAATGTTAGAAATTAAAGATTTGGCATGACTATAGAGTCCTGAATTCCATCACCATTCAAGATAAATATCCTTTATTTGATACTCATGAATAAATTGGCTGGTGCAGTAAGATTCAGCTATACCATCTGATCTAGAAACAAAGACAAAACAAAAATTTAGTAAGTCCTGTTTGAATATTGGGTTATACTGTTTGGGTTGTGTGACATACCTCCAGTTTAGCAGAGGTTCATGAATTCTGTTTTAAGACCTACTGGTTCAAAAGGTGGTGGTTTATCTTGATTATATCCTCATTTAATCCTGGGATCCTGTCCAATACATTAAATTGGCATAATCTGTTCATGCCAACAATAGTAATTTGCCAAATTAGAATAATACAAATTAGCGAAGGGGGAGAGTTCTTGAAACACCAATGTGTGGTTCATATAGAGTCACGTGAAATGGAATCTACACTATAGCAAGTAACTTTCTTCTTTTTGAAACCTGAAGTGGTTCCATGGCTTCCCAAAGTATTGCCACCACTTCCTTATTGGCATCTCTCATGAATTTGCTAAAATATTTCAGGGTTTTTCAGAGTTGGAGCATATTTTTGACTGAAGAATCAATTCACTTTTGCCCCTGTTTTGGTTTATCCAAAATCACAGAGTTGGTTGTAGGGACAATATATTCAATGTCTATGAAAACTGTCCTCCTCCATACCTGATCCTGCATGTACTACCTAAGTGCTGATCAATGCAGCATAGAACAATATAATCTGGGAGAAGATGCTATTTGTAGTTAAAGTTACACCAGCAGCCATCTCAAAACCACAGTACCTCAGGTTTGTCCACACTGTCCGTAAGTTGTTAGAGCAACTTCAGCCTGAGTACCAGTTCAGTCAATGATATATCAGTGGGAATAATTTTTCATTTCAGAAGATTCATCTTCAGTATCATTTACATTCTTAGATAGCATAATTTATAGGTATTGTTGATGTCTCATCACTCAACAAGCTCTTGTACAGTCCATAAACTTTATAGTCATTATATCTTTATAGTCTTAAATCTCAACCAAAACCTATTAGATGTAGCCTGCCAACAACAGAGTCAAGATTCCTATATTCAGACGAGTTGGTTGCTAGTGTCCTCCCAGCAAGCATGATTCCCACACCTAAGGGATCAGTCTTTGATCAGCTCCCCTTAAATTTGTTCATTTCCCTTGGTAAGGTTCAAGAGGCAACACATTTCCTTGGCAATAATAGTCCAATAGGCCACAGGGCTAGATTTTTTTTAAATATAATTTTTTTTTCTGAACTTGACAAACATCAACAAACATGAAAATTTTCACATGCAAGACATGCAAGAAAAAAGGAATGCATATAAAGTCACAAATACAGTTTATATCTCCTTTCAAAATTATATAATAAAATAAACTCAACACTTTCAAAGTGACTTTGCTTGTTGTTGCTGTCCTCCTCCAAACCTCTTTGTGTTTTCTTCTGGGCACTTAAAAGTTTGTTTTTTTTTAAATTTTGATCTTAATCACCAAAAAACCAATTTTCTTTGTGCATAACATAAAAAGTAGATTACATATGAAACCACAAATCTCCATTTCATATCACTTTTATAATATATATATGACATGTACATGTTACTTTAAAAACTGTCCTGCTTTTCTATGCTTCCTTCTGAATTTCCTTCTGTTCTTTCAGTGCATTTTAAATGGGTGGGGTGGGTGGGAGTAGAGTAGGGGAATGGCAAAGGCCTCTGGCAGAAATTGGGATTTAAACCTGAATCTTGAAGGAAACCAGGAAAACTCAAGAGGTAGAGTTAAGAAAAATTCACTAATTTTTCCTCAAAATTTCCCCCCTCTTTCAAACTTTCCAATTATTGTTAAAGATACCATCATTCTTACAGTCAGCCTTGGGGAGTCCTTGCCAGTTGTCCCAACCTATGTCTTGCCACTGGACTCTGATGACACTTGAGCAAGAGTGAGGCTGATGACTTTGCACAGCCCTGCCTCACTTAAATCCAATTCACTTGCTAGTTAAGACATTGCCCTCCTATTGAACCTCTTTGAGGATGAAAGATAAACAACAATCTGTGAGTAATAGTAACTACCCTGTCCCTTGGCACCGAACTGGCCAGTTCCAGTTGGGCAATGATGCTATTTCTTCCCTTCTCTTCCTCTTCCTCTTCTTCTACTCACTCTGTCCCTGTGGGGAGTCATGTGATTTTGATTGCTTATATTTTGCAAGCTATCTTGGGATTTGGAACCTAGATTTTTTTTCCCTTCCTTATTTATTTATTTATTTATCCTATAATTTTTTTTTAAAAAACTGGGACAATTAACTCTTTTGTCTCATGTAGTTTTCATTCATGATTTCTTGAAATATAGCTCTGGTAAATCAGACTTTGAGAAAGTCCATTGGGATTCAAATGAAACTATTTGACTAAGGGCTTTAAACCCAAATCACTCTGGCTCTCACTTCATTCTGGCTCTCACTTATTGGCCAATAATATACATCCCAGACTAAGACTTACTTGCATACTGTTTGAGTTTTGATGACTCAGAGTGAGTGTAAACAGCAATTGTTTCTTTTCTAGCCAAAAACTCTGAGGGTCTTCCCCTCCCAGATAGAATCTTTTGGTAAGTTCACTAGGCCATTTTTGCCTAAATTCTTACTTACCCTTTAATTACTGAATGAGTGTTGCCTCAGACAAACTGAGACCTGAGAAAGACCTTAGCTTAAAAAGCCAGGTGCTTTAGTGAATTGGGTTGGATCAGACAAATGATCATCTTCAAAAAGTCATAGGATCAAGAGCAGGAGGAAACCTTAGAGATCTGCTAATTGAATCCTTTAATTTTAAAAATGAGGAAATATGAGAGCAAAAAAGATAAAATATTTTATCCAAAGTCATATAGTCAGTAAAGCTCAGAATCAGGATTTGCACTTAGGTCTTCTGTCTCCCAAATCCAGAGTTCTTTCCAATGTTGCCTCTCTGATACTCTTTCAACTTTGCCTTATTAATCTTTGTGCTTTCTATGCCTAAATTTTGCTTTGGCAACCAGTTTTCCCTTCATCTCTTGGATTTGTGTGCTCTGAAGTTACCAATCCAACCTGATTTTGGGGGGTTATGATTGCTTTCCTGAAATTTGGACCCTGTCTTCTCTCTCCTATGTTGAAATGATCTTTCCTCAATGCTCAGGGGTTTGTCTAATCAGGTAAGACACCGGGGGAGGAGCTAAGATGGTGGAGTAGAAAGATTCACATATGCTAGCTCCGAACCCACAGCCCATAATTACCTATAAAAAGAACTCCCAACAAATTCTGAAACAGTGAAAGCCACAAAGCAATGGGGTGAAGGAGATTTCCGTTCCAGAGAGCCCTGAAAAACCGATCCCAAAGGTCCATTGCACACTGGACGGGAGCGGAGCCCAGCCCTGCCCTGGCCACGTGGCACGGAGAGGAATAGATCCAAGCAGGCTTCAGGGACGGAATCTGCAGCGGCCGCGAAGGTCCCTCCACTCACAGATGCACAGGTCACTGAGAAAGACGTCTGGATGGGCTGAGAGGGGAGTGGGGTGTCTCCATGACTTGGGCCCCCTCGGGAGGCAGCAGTAGAGGCAGCGGGTGGCCAGAGGCTCCCAGAGCAGGCAGGAGCTGGGGTCCATTACAGAAGTTCTCCACATAAACCCCCTGAGGGAACTGAGCCTGGGAGGTGGC
>JAQQSK010016690.1:0-10354 GCA_028658325.1 Potorous gilbertii | reverse complement strand
GGCCGGGGACGAGGACCGCACGGCCGGAGCCCCGCGGCTCTCCCGGGGCCGGGGACGAGGACCGCACGGCCGGAGCCCCGCGGCTCTCCCGGGGCCGGGGACGAGGACCGCACGGCCGGAGCCCCGCGGCTCTCCCGGGGCCGGGGACCAGGAGGGCGAGAGCGTCCCGGTGAGTAAGGAGGGGCAGCGGGCGGGGGAGCCGACGCTTTGTCCCTTCTGCCCGTCCTCATTTTACAGATGAGGAAACTGAGGCCGGGGCAGGGGGACGGGCTCGCTCAGCTCGCCCAAGCCGTCACTGCCAGATCCAGTATTTGCACCCAGGGCCTTGGACTCGAATTGGGGGAACGACCCGGGATTTCGGGGCCGGGACGTAAGGTTCCCTCACTCTACGAGCCTTCCTTGGAAGCAGATTAGTTGAAATGGCCGGGCTGGAGGAAAGCGAACCCAGTGTGGAGCAGCCACAGCCGGGTCATTTCTTCTCCCCAGCCTCAGTTTCCTTCTCTGTAAAACTGGAGGGTTGTCGTGGATGCTCTGGATCTACACTTGATTGTATCCAGCCATGACCAGGAGTCCGTCAGTCCATCAGTTAGCACTTACGAAGCGCTTGGCCCGCCCCCAAAGGGTTTAATGCCTTTGGGACCTTTCAAAGCGATTCTTGAGCCGCTTGAGGGCTCGCCCGGACCTTCCTGGCTTTGGCTCCTCCACGTATCCCCAGCACTTAGCACTGCGCCTGGCACTGAGGTCATTACTAAAATTGCTCCGTAAGTGACTTGGTTTTCCAGCACTCACCGGTTTCCAGGCGTCGTGCCTCACCTGGGGCACTGACTTTACGGAACTCCTGGTCTAGGGAGTCGGGCTTAGGAAGGAAGAAAGTGAAATTGTTTGGTGGGTGGAAGGTGACACTGATTAAGGCTGATTTCATTTACTTGAGTCCTAGGTGCTGGGAGGGTGTGGTGAGGGCGCTATCAACCCCATAACGTTTTTATTTTTTTAAAAAACAAATGAGCAGTTCATTTAGAGTAGTAAATTGTTTTTTAAAGGACTTCTTAGGAGTAAATACTATTAATCGTTTATGCTTTAGTTTCAGTTATTTTAACAAGCTTAAAGACTTTACAATTAGCCAAGTTTCTTCTGTCTGGCCCCTATCCCAGTCTCTATATTTTAACTCAGTCACTATCTCCTTTAGAGGAGATCTGGTTCAGTATCATCCAGGGAATTGGCATTTTGGAAGCAGCTATGGTGGTGGATATGAATGGAATCAGAGGAGGTGGGTTTAAATCTGCATCTACTTTCCTGAACTCCAGTTTTGTCATCAAATGACATCCGTAAATTATTTTTGCAAACTTTAAAGCGTTATATAAGTGTTGGCTGTTGTTACTATTATGTAAAATAAGGACTAAATTATCTCTAAGGTCCCTTACAGCTTTAAATCCTAGGCTTAGGTCAAGAGGGAAAGGTGTCTGTCAATCATAGTTTATTTCTTACATGCCTACTATGTGCTAAGTGCTGAGAATACAGAGGTAAAAGTTCCTGTTTCCAAGGAGCTCACAGTCTAGTGGTGGAGGCAACATACATACAACTAGAAACAAGTATATTAGGATAAATTGGATGTAATGAACAGAGGGAAGGCACTAGAATTAAGGAGGAACTAGAAAGGCTTCCAGTAGGAGGTGAGATTTTTTTCTGGAACTTAAAAGGAAGCCAGAGGTGGACATGAGGAAGGAGAGCATCCTAGGCATGAGGGACAAACCATGCAATAATTCAATAAAGATTCAATAAGAGCCTACTGAAAATGCCCAGAATCGAGAGATACAGTATCTTGTTCAAGAAACATCAGGCAAGTCAGTGTCACTGAATCAAAGAATACATTGGAGGGGAGACGGAGAAGGTTATAAGGTGCATAAAGACTATATAGTTATATGAGGTGGGGCTGGAGGGGATTTTGGAGGGTGTTGAATGTCAAATAGAATTTTCTTTTTGATCCTGGAGGTAATAAGGAGACAGTAAAGTTTATTGGGAGTGGAGAAAGAGTTGTGACCTGGTTAGACCTTCAGTTTAGGAAGATCATTTTGACAGCTTAGTGGAAAATGGATTGGAGTGGAGCCAGCCTTTCAGAGAGGCAAATAACCAACAAACTATTGCAGTAGTCCAAAGGAGGTGTAGGATTGGATGGGGGATAGGGAACTAAGTGGTTTTATGATGGAACTTGTGGGGTGAGGGAGAGAGAGTAAATTGTAGAATTCAAAGATATTTCTTCTGCCTAGAACTCAGGTAGCATTAGGATGCACCTACAAATTATTTAACCTATTCCTTTTGACGTGTATCTGCAAACTGCTGCTGCTGAATGCTTAACAAGAGTATGAATTTGGAAGGCTATTAAAACCTTAGCCCTTCCAGTTCAGAACAGTCTCTCCAATTCAATGCAATGTCACTTTAATTAATCCCAGCTCCTCCTCAGTTTGGGGCAGGTATAGATAGCAAAGTAGAAAATAGAAGGTAAGCTCTGAGGGCATTTTTTATCTTTATATCCTTAGTTCCTGTCACAGTGCCTGGAATGGAGCAGATACATATTAAATGCTTGCTGAATGAATGAATGAGTAATTGAAGGAAACGAGCCTGCTAGATAGATTTTATTTTTATTTTTGTAACTTAATATTTACTTTTTCCCCTACTTACATGTAAAAAATAATTTTTAACATTCATTTAAGAAAATTTTTGAGTTCCAAATTCTCTTCCTCCCACCTTCTTGCACCCCCACCATTGAAAGGCAAGCAATTTGATGTGGGTTGTACATGTGCAGTCATGCAAAATATTTTTGCAAATTAGTCATGTTGTGAAAGAAAAGATAAGGCAAAAGAAAAAACAAGAAAAATTAAAAAGAAAAACTATCTATCTGCATTCAGACTCCATCAGTTCTTTCTCTGGGGGTGAATGGCATTTTTTTATTGTAAGTCCTTCAGAATTGTCTTTGGATCTTTTTATTGCTGAGAATGGCTAAGCATTCACAGTCAATCATCATACAGTATTTCTGTTACTGTATGTAATGTTCTTCTGGTTCATTTTATTTCATTTCATATCAGTTCATATAAGTTTTGCCAGGTTTTTTGAAGAGCATCCTGCCCATCATTTCTTATAGCACAATAGTATTCCATCACAATCATATATGATATTTTGTTCAACCATTCCCTTATTGTTGGACATCACCTCAATTTCCAATTTTTTCCACCATTAAAAAGAGTTACTATAAATATTTTTGTACATATAGGTCCTTTTCCTTCTTGTTTTTGGGTTTTTAAAAAATTTCTTTGGAATATAGATCTAGTAGTGGTATTTCTTGGTCAAAGTGTTTGCATGGTTTTAGAACCCTTTAGGCATAGTTCCAAATTGCCCTCCAGAATGGCTGAATCAGTACATCACTTCACTAGGTAGATTTTTGAAGAGGGGAAGGCTGGAGGCAAAGAGATGAGCAATAAGGCTTTTTAGTAATCTAGGAGAAAAGAGATTAGTTGTAATGGCTGCTTCAAAAGGTAGTAGACTCCCTCTCATTGGGAGGTCTTCAGGCAGAGTACAGAGAACCACTTCTTTGCATATTTTATGTTGAAGATTCTTTGTGTATGTGGCTTGGACCAAATGGCTACTGAAGTCCCTTGTAAACTCTAAGATCCTGTGATTCTGTGACTTTTAAAACGACAATTGGCGCTGCGATTGCTAAGCTTCTGTGAATAATCTTGGAAAAATCACAGAAAAGGAGGAGGTGCCACAGGACTTCAGAAGGGCAAATGTTTTCATTTTTGAAATTGGAACACAGTGGAATACCAAACTATAGGTTGCTGGTGATCTTGACCTTGATCCCTGGCAGAATTTTAGAATAAATTAATAAGCGATGGTTTATGATGGTTCATTCCCCTTTTGACAGGGTACCTAGGCTAGTAGATCAGGGGAATCTGTAGATAATTTACCTAGGTTTTAGCAAAGTAACGGATAAAGCTTCTCATGTTGTCCTTATAGATAACGTAGAGATATATAGAGTAGATGATAGCATAGACAGATGTATTTAGAATTGGTTGAAGTACTGGACCAAAGAGTTAATGTCATGTTGGAGAGAAGTCTTTTACAAGCGCGCCACGGATCTATCCTTGACCCTTGGCTGTTGAGCATTTGATCAGTGACTTGGATGAAGCCATGGAATTATGCTTGCCAAATTTTCGGATGCTGTGAGGGTCAAAGGGATAGCTAACACAATCAGTGACAAAGCCAGGATGCAAAGAGATCTCAAGCACACCAGAATGATGAGCTAAATCCAGAAAGATAAACTCTAATAGTTCTATAGTTGAATTAAAAATTAATTTTGTAAATTTGATGGAATAATATAAAGAAATCTGGGGATTTCAGGGGGTTGGATGCTCCATCTGAGACCGAAATATCATGACAGCCCAAAATGTGATATGAGCCTAGACAGCATTAAGAAGGCACTGTGGCTAAAAGGAAAGGATTTAATACTTCTAATTTGCCCTGATCAGACTATGTCTGAGGTATTGTGTTTAGTTCTGAGAGGCACATTTTAAGTAAAGCATTGACAAACTGGTGTGTGTGTTCAGAGAAGCAGTGGAGACCGGTAATTGATGGAAGGAAATGGAGATATTGATACTGAACAATGGGAGACTTCAGAGGAACATTTTAGCTAACTTCATTTATTGTGGAAGAGGAATAAAACCCGTTCTGCTTGGCCCTGGTAGACAAAACTAGGAGCAGGGGATGGTAATGTATATAGGAAGATTTTGGCTCAATATAAGGGTATAAACTTCCTTTAGTTATGATTGAAGATGAAATTTGAAAATAGACTGTCTTGGAATATTGTGGATCCCCCTTCACTTGATTTTTTCAAATGGAGGCTAATCAGTTTGAAAGGTCTTTCCCCCCTCTTCTGTGGTTCTTGGATTTACCTCTTGCCTTCATTTTAGCAGTCACCAACATGGTCATAGAATCAGAAAATTAGGATCTCAAAGTATGAGTGTCTAGTATCTATGCCTGACCAAGAAATGTATTTACTTTGGATGGAATTTGTATTTATTTATATGTGTCCATGTCCTCCCTTCTTCACTGTCCCCACCCCTTTCCTCCATCCACAGTAAAATGTAAACTTGAAGGCAAGCACTATTTTCTTTTTATGTCCTTTAGTTTGTCAAAAAGCATTTTTAAGTGCTTACTATGAACTAATAAAGGACCTGGCACATAGTAGGTGCTTAATAAATCCTTGTTGAATGATCATTCATTCTCTAAATTAAAATCTCCAGTGAGGGAATACCCACTACTTCCTGGCACATTTTACCTAAGCCCACCCTGGGGCTTTTTGTGACTTAGAAAACACATTTAAATGTTTTTGCAGTGATGCCAAGTAAATGAAGTCTCTGGTAGGTCAAAATTGCTATGTGAAGATATTCTTTAGTTGTATAGAGATTCAAGACTTGAGAAAGAAAATTAAACCCTGGAGGTATAGATTTAG
Source organism: Potorous gilbertii (assembly GCA_028658325.1). Classification (NCBI taxonomy): domain Eukaryota; kingdom Metazoa; phylum Chordata; class Mammalia; order Diprotodontia; family Potoroidae; genus Potorous; species Potorous gilbertii. The sequence continues at coordinate 4,851 of JAQQSK010016690.1, read as the reverse complement.
AAATTATGTACATGTCAAATCCAAAGTCAGCACATACCAAAGTAATAAAATGGTGCTGTAAAAGAAAAATTTGAAAGACCAGATGAGAATTTATTTTCTGCAGTATTAGTATAGGAAAACTATTGAGACAGTCTAAGTATCAAAAATGAGACCTTTTATATATATGCATACATACATATACATACACATATACATACATATACATATATATATATATATATATATATATATATATATATATATATATATATATACATATATAAAATACCCAAGTTAGCTACAAAGGACTTATGAAGGTAGATGCTATCTGCCTTCTGAGAAAGAACTGATAGAAGTATGTATAGAATGGTTTTATATATATATATATATCTGTATATTTTTGGGTCAATAGGGGGAGAGGGAAAAAAAGGAAAGATGCATGATAACTTTATTATATATTTAAAAGTAATAGAAAGTTATATATAATTTATCTGTAGTTTCATGTTTAATCATATTTTTTCTATTCTGCTGTTATAGAAATGCTTCTTTTACGTCTTAATTTAAGAATAAAATTTAAAAAATTAAAAACCTGACAAATATGAGGAATTCAGAGAAATATGGAAAGACATATGAAATGATGCAGAATGAAGTAGAAAAAAAGAGGAAATATACATTTTAATTACAATAATATAAATGAAAAGAACACTAAAAGGAAGCCAGAGCATGAGTAATTTTACTAAGTCTGGACAGGGAAAATACAGAATGAAACATACCTCCCTCCCTTATCTTAGAATGTCAGCTGTGAATCACTGTAGCAGTTATTTTTATTTTTGTTTTAATTTTTAAATTAACATTTTATTGCTTTTCTTTGCAACAAGGGAGAATTTAATGTTGTATTTATGTGGGAATTTGTATCTGTGATTCTTCCAAAGACTTATAAAACCACATGCTTTCAGAAGAGAGTAGAAGGAATTGGATTTAATGCTAAAGACATAAATTAGTTGAGGTGACAAAACTTTGCCAGCTCCAGTTTGTCACATTATGGGCCAAAGCCCATTGAAATGTTTTTTATTTCTATTATATTTTATAATTTGTCAACTAGATACAATCTGACATATTCCTTTTTTTAAGCTACCAGAAATAAAAAATAACTTAGAAGAAAACATTCCCAGGAAAAGTAAGTGAAATATTGTATATTTTAATATTGTACAGTTTAATTTTATATAGTTAAATATATATTCAGGTTATTTTCCTGTGCATATTCACTTTTTAAAACTATGAATAACTCTTGGAGAAAGCTAGCAATACAGTAAAGAATGCTCTTTCCGTGATAACAGATATATTTCTGGCAAAGCTTCGATGGCCATTGCCACGTTATAATAGGGTGAGTAATTTGCTTAGCATTATTTTGCAATTAAATTATAGTAGTATAGAAGATTTCATGGTACCTGCTGAGACATACATATTGCTATTGTGCCTTGCAGAAATTAGCAGGTCACGTTTTATTCTTTTTCTGTCTCAATCCCAGTTACAATTCCATTTACTGTCATGCCTTGTTTGGGTATCAGGTGCTTTTATTCCCCATATTATCCACAGCACCATTGAGGAAAATGAGCAGGCTTACTGGAATTAGGAGAGATGCCATTTTATTTCCTCCAAAAGAGAAGAAAAGTACCTACACTGATGTCTTGCTTTAAGTTCTGTTTGAGTATCATATAGCACAGTTCTGACCAATATTCATGGAAATAAATGCTTATGAAATCCAGGGGGGAAATATCCAGTTTGCATTTTTGTATTTTAAAATCTATCCAACAGTTTAAGGAAGCAAGAAAAAGACATCATAATGGTGTTTAAAATGTTAATTACTTTTTATGTATTCATCAAGATGTAGTTTGCAAGATGAGGAACCATAGGTTTGGATAATTGCATGTAGTGTTAGACTCTATTGATGTATTAATTAGTTTTGTTGAGCTGGTTTTTTAAGCTCTTTTTAAATTCCTTGCTACAAGGGGTGGCTCTCTGGGAATGAGGAGGGTGAGGATATAATTGGAAATGAAAGTAGTATAAAAATAAAAAAGATCAATAAAAAATTTTAAAGTATAATCTACAGATGTGACAACTTAATTGTTGTTTAGTTATAGTGAGTAGTTTATTTTTGTGCCAAAAAAAGACTTTAAATTATACGTGTTAAAAGAATTAAAGAAACAGTGTTTGTGAGTGAGGTGTTACATAATTAGGGTTCAGACATTTCAAGACATTTTTGTAGTCATGCTACATAGAAAGAGACAATGGAACATCCTGAGTACACAAATAAATACTTTAAAAAAAAAATTGTTGAAAGATGAGAGGCAGTATTGTATAATGGAAAGAACACTAGACTGGGTATTCAGGAGACCTGTATCCAAATTCTACCACTCTCACTCAATTACAATGGATGAGTTGTTTTAAGTTCCCCAAAGCCTTGGTCTCCTTATCTGTAAAATGAGCATGTTAGTACCTGTACTAACATATTTGTATTCTAACAAGGCATTGTGAAGAAAGCACTTTGTAAATCTTAAAACACTGTATAATCACATAGTTGGAAGGAAGTGGTGGGAAAAGAACTGGATTTGGGGGCCCAGAGCACTTAGATTTAAATCCTGGGCCCAATACTATTAACTGTGTGGCCTTCAGCAGATCATTTAACTTTCATGGATTTCAGTTTCATCATCTGTAAAATGAAGAGGTTGGAGTAAATTATATCAAACGTATTTCCTTCCTTTGCAACATGTATGATGCTTAGAGTCTATCTGGTTCCAACCATACCTAAAATAGACTCTCCTTAATCTACATCATACCTTATCCATCTTTGTTTAAAGACTTCCAGTGAGGGGGAACCCTTTGCCTCATGGGGTAGCACGTTCCACTTTTGGATACCTGTGATAGTTAGGGAGTGTTTCATTACTTTACATTACATTATGCAATATTATATTACATTATATCATGCTTAAATGTCATTCTTTGTAATTACCATCTGTTACTCCTAGTTCTATTTTCTGGGACTAAGCAAAAATATAAGTGGTAGTGATGCTGATGCTGATGCCAATAGTGACTGTGGTGGTGGTGGTGGTGGTGATGATGATATTGTATTACGGATGCTTGCTCTGTTGGAATATTAAAGTAATTGGCAAATCTAATGTGAGAAAAAACTGGAGTTTAAATCATGGTAATATGTAGACCACTTCCCTTAAGTGTCTTTACTGTTGCCTGTGGTCTTTCTCTTGAAACCTAATTTTTGAGTTGGAAGAGACCTTAGAGGAGATCTACTCTCATCCTTTCCTGAAACATGGTCATCCAGTCTCCAGCTATTCATGATCTTAAGTAACAAAGTGTTCACTATATCCCAAGTTAGCTTATTCCATTTGGGGGCTGTTCACGTACAAAGTGCTTCTTTTATTTGAGCTGAAGGCTGAATTCTTGTCACTTCTCCTCATTGGTTCTTAATTCAAATTCTGTATCAGACACTTACTAGCTATGTGACCTTTGGGCAAGTCCCTCAATCTCTTTCAGACCCAATTTTCTCATCTGTAAAATAAAGGGACTGAATTTGATAACATCTGAGGACCCTTGTAAAGTTCAAATCTGTGATTCTGTACTCTCTTTGGAAACCAAAAGCATACTCCTAGTTCTTCTCTAGTTCTGTCCAATTAGTACTGTTAAGTTGGCCAGAGTCCCCTAAAAACTTGGATGCTCTTATCTGTACTCCCTGAAGTTTGCCTTCCAAAAATCTGATGTCCAAAACTTAACTTTTAAAATCTTGGATGGATTCTGACAAGGCTAAATTTAAGGGGACTTGCTTTTTCTAGATACTGTACTTCTGTTAATTTAGCCTAATAATCATAACTTTTTGACCAGCTATTTTATAATGTTAACAACTTCATATTAAGTTTATAATTCACTAAAACTTTAGGTCTTTTTTTCTTATGACTTTTATTGCCTACCTGCATTTCTCCCATGCTGTAATTTTGTAGTTGATTCTTTTCTAGCCGTATATGCTGAACTTTACATTAATCAAATTAATTTAATAAATTAGATTTTGTCTTATGTGAATTGAATTAGGTGGAGAGAGTTAAATTTCATCCTGTTAGATTTTTTTTTTTTATCATTGGAACCTGTAGAGAACTTTTTGGGTCTAATTTCTGTCAAATAAAATGCTAACTGTCCCCAGGGTCTTATCTTCTACAAATCTGACAAATGTGTTCAACAATGTCTTCATTCAAGTCACTGATAAAAAAGTTCAGCAGAATGGGGACATGAGCCTTAATGTACAGTCCCAGGGACCTTCTGTGTCTATTTAGTTGTAAAGAAGATATTTTGATAACTTTGAAACATTCATGATCTTAATGTTATAGATATCTTTTTTCAGTGATAATGACCATATCACCCATTACCATCATCACTCACACAGATTTTTTGAGTTGCTGTGACTAAAAAGATCCATTATCATCTTTTGTTGATAAATCTTCTATTGATAAACCTACTCTACACTTAATCAAATTAGACAAATAGTTCTTTTTCCAGACCTAAAATCTTTCCAGTCTGGAAAACTTCTGGTATAGCTTTTGAGAATCCCTATCACTTCCATGCCACAATGAAACATCAGAATAAGACCACTGTAAAAGTGTAAAAAGGAAAGATTGAATTTTAACTCTTGCTTATACTTGTATAACCTTAGACAGGTCATTTAATTTTCTCATTTGTTTTGTGATTTCTTGGTTTCTCAGAAAGTCATTAGCCTCCATCTGTTCCATTCTAATTTTGAGAGAACTATTTTCTTCAGTGAGCTTTTGCACCTCTTTTTCCACTTGGCTAATTCTGCTTTTGAAAGCATTC
>JAQQSK010016689.1:0-10354 GCA_028658325.1 Potorous gilbertii | reverse complement strand
CATTCTTTTCCATTTTGTCATTCTTTTGGTTTTGTTTTGTGATTTCTTGGTTTCTCAGAAAGTCCTTAGCCTCCATCTGTTCCATTCTAATTTTGAGAGAACTCTTTTCTTCAGTGAGCTTTTGCACCTCTTTTTCCACTTGGCTAATTCTGCTTTTGAAAGCATTCTTCTCCTCATTGGCTTTTTGAACCTCTTTTGCCAATTCAGTTAGCCTATTTTTCAAGGTGTTATTTTCCTCAGCATTTTTTTGGGTCTCCTTTATTAAGGTATTGACCTGTTTTTCATGCTTTTCTTGCATCTCTCTCATTTCTTTTCCCAGCTTTTCCTCCGCCTGTCTAACGATTTTCAAAATCCTTTTGAGCTCTTCCATGGCCTGAGCCCATGGGGTACCTATTTCAGATGTTTGGGATACAGAGGCCTTCACTTCTATGTCTTTACCTGATGGTAAGCAGTTTTCTTCCTCCTCAGAGAGGAAGTTTGGAATCATTTGTTCAAGAAAATAACCTTCTATGGTCTTAGTTTTTTTCCCTTTTCTGGGCATTTTCCCAGCCAGTTACTTGACTTCTGAGAGTCCTCTCCACCCCTGGCCTAAGTCTGCCCAGCTAGTGCTTGGGGTCTGAGATTCAAATGCTGTTTCCCAGCCTCAGGACTTTTGGCGGCAGGCCTGGCTGCTATTGAATGGGAGCTTAATATCTGCTGCTCAGGTGGGGGCAGGGCCGCCTCCCAGGCTCAGTTCCCTCAAGGGGTTTATGCAGAGACCTTTTGTAATGGAGCTGCTGCCGAGCTCCTGCCTGCTCTGGGAGCCTCTGGCTGCCTGCTGCCTCTGCTGCTGCCTCTGCAGCGCTCCCCTCTCAGCCTGTCTCTCTCACTGACCTGTGAGTCTGTGGGTGGAGGGACCTTCGTGGCCGCTGGAGATTCCGTCCCTGAAGCCTGCTCGAATCTGCTCGCTCCTCTCAGTGCCGTGCGGCCAGGGCTGGGCAGGGTTCCGTTCCCGTCCCGGGAGCAATGGACCTTCAGGGTCGGTTTTCTCTGGAATGGAAATCTCCTTCACTGTGTTGCTGCGTGGCTTCCACTGTTCCAGAATTTGTCGGGAGTTCTTTTTACAGAAAATCCATGGGCTGTGGGTTCGGAGCTAGCATAGGTGAGTGTTTCTACTCCACCATCTTGGCTCTGCCCCTCCGAGTTCTAATCTTATTTCATCTACTTACCACTTCTGTGGTACTCTGTATATCTTTGGTATTTAATAAATATTTAGTTGAAGTAAATTCTTGGGTTTTTTTTAAATTTCTCTCATTTTCAGGAGAGAAATTTTGATGACTGCCTAAAATTTGGGAATTTCTTGCTCTGGAAAGTGGAGAATTTGTATTTTCTTTGATAGAGGAAAAAATAATGTGCTTTCATAAAATAACATCCCTATTTTGTGGCCTGATAGAGTACTATTGCTAGATCCTTTTAAAAATTATGTTGTTTTCACAGTGACAAACATATACAGATCTACTTTGGTTCTTTGAAAGTAAGGATCGAGAAAATTAAGTTGAAGGTTTGATATAAGCCACCCTGACACTTTACAGACCTCTAAGTGAGCTTCAGTGATTTTTACAAGTATGCCTGATAAATCAGTGTCGTGAATGGATTTTCAACCCATTGCTCTAATATCCTTAAAGTTCAAATTTACACATAAAAATGACAAAAATGTAGCATGAAATGTAGATAAAAATATTCACTGCCCTAAAGGCAAGCTGGTAATAGGCCTCTTCAAAAGTAGCTTAGGTAGGTCCTCAGACAATATATATATATATACACACATCCCATCTCCAAGTTTAAACTCAAAGACTTTTCAGCTTGGTAGGACTGCTCAGAGATTATACCCTAGGGGCATAGCTTTTTAGAATGCAAGATCATCTTTATGTCATAGTAAACTATAAGGGTATCACATCAACTCTGAATTATTTTAGTTTTCTAATCATCCATTCCTTTGTCAATTCAGAAAAGCAGTGTAGCTCAGTGAGCCAATCAAACAACTAGTCACATCCTCTTTCTAGTCTTAGTTTTGTCATTTCTTTGTTGGGTAAGCTTAGACACAACTTCTTGGCATATCTTGTCAGTGAAATACAGATAATGGCATTGTCTCTGAGGGTTAGCATACTAGTACTGAAATAATTTTAGTTCATGTATCAGGAACTACAGATACATTTTATAAGCTAATATAATCAAGAGAAACATTTTCAGAGGTGAAGGACCAAGACCAAGACCAAGGACTAATTATGTATGAGGAAAATGTTTAAAATTTCTTAACATAGCTGACAGATTAATATATAAAAATGAAAAATATTAGCTATTTTTAAATAATGTGTATGCTGTGTATGAATCTATGGGGCAATGCTCACAAGACTTTGGGTTACAAGGATGTCAGAGACTAAGTAAAGATACTACTGCCAGAAATACTAAAATGCGAAAAAAGCTTGACAAAAATATATGCAAATATCACTGAAAAAGGATTTGTGGGGGTGAGAGAGTATGTATAAGGTATATCCAGGATATTTTTGAGTTGGGAAAATACAATGAGAAAATACAATAACCAAATGCTTTGTAAATGACTGTACTACATGGTGCCCATAATATAAAATAGTCAGTCTAGTATGATGTCCTATAAACTAAAGAGGCAGAACTTTTCAGTGGAAGTACATTTTTCACACTTTTAAGGGAAAAATATGAAAACATTTCTAAGAACTTTAAGGTATCAATCTATGCCTACCTCTTTTAGTCCCAGAATCATTGCTTACTTTATAAACATTAATATATCATCTGTGTAAGGTATTAGTTTTGCTCAGGCAGCAGAGGTTAAGTGACTTCCCCAAGGCCTTAGAGTGAAGCAGCATTGGAGCCAACTTTATGGTTAATCCTGTTCTCAAACTACAAGGTCATGCCATTGTCCCGTGAAGGTAGTAGTAGCATAACACCCTATAACTTTCCATCAGACTGTATAATTGTGACCTAAAAATACCCCAAACAACTCTGTTTAAACAAATGCTTACAAAAGCTAGAGCATATGTATGCCGACCGAAAGTTGCAGTGCCCAGGGTTTAGGATGGTGAGCCAATCATGGAAAAATTTATCAACTCTTTAGTTTTCCAAAGTTTTCCATCAGTCACCTGAATCTTTCTTCTTCCCTACTGATTTATCTTTATCACAAGTTTGGAGGGGAAAGAGTAGTGAGAAGAATAGGGTTTAAGCCACAGATCTGACTGACATTTATAGCTTCAATAGTGTAAGGGTGGAGATCCTTAAGCTGAAAAAGCTGGGTAATCAAAAAGGATTTAACATTTAAGATTGTTGATGCTCTTGCTCTTAAAATGAAGAACACAGAATTAAGAAGATCTCATGTCACTAAGAAATAACCCATAATGCAAACTAAAAAACAAACTAAAAAAACACTTGACCGCACCTAACTTTCCTGCTTACCACTGGCTTGGACCAACTTCTCTGAAATCATCCTGTTATTCTTATTTCTCTATAGCTTTTAAGACGAGGTAGAGGCAGGATGAGAAAGGCAAATAAAGAACACAAACACGGATTCTCTTATAAATGGGGTGCTCTCCCCAAGTAAAGATATATGCCTTTTTTCTTTTGGATTTAATGGCTAGATTTCTTGCTCAAATACCAAGCCTCAAGCCCACTTCACTCTGGAACTCAGTAGGTTTGACAACTGGTCCCAATCCAGCTAACACACAGTGAACAGAAATACTAAATAGTAACTGTTTCTCTTTTACCCAGGAACCCTGAGCATTTTCCCCTCCCATTTGATTTTTTTTTTATTAAAGAAGCCATCCCTTCAGTAACTACTTAAAGAAGACAATTCATTGAATGGGTGCATCTCACTCAAAGTAAGACTGATAAGACCTTAGTCTAAAATGGCCAGGGTTTCCCATTGCACCCTGAGTGAGGCTCGTCACCTTGCACAGCCCTCCCTTACTCATATCAAAGTCAAGTCATCATCTTGATGCCCTGGTCCTTTGTTCAAAGGGCAAATACAACAACCTTTAGTAAAATCAGCTCAGGCAATATCACACACACACACACACACACACACACACACACACACACACTTGTAGGTTTCTAAATGTACTTAAAAAGTTTAATAATTTTTATAATTCTTTTCATCGCATAATTCACCAAGTCAACGATTAGAAAAAAAATCACAGTGCTTATATCAAGCATTACCTCACTGTTAAAACTTTAGGATCTTTAATCTTAGCTTGCAAAGGGTGACTAATGAGAAGCAAATTATCTTTCTGGAGACATAAACCATGTGTTAGTCACAAAACAATGTCAAAAATACTTATTTCTGCAAGAACCATGTTTCTTTTGGTTCCCTGGGCAAGGACTTAACACAGTTCTTAATAGACATCAATTAGCATAAGAATAACAAAAGACACATTCATCGTAATGGATTCGTCTCATGTTTTAGAAAAACAACCATTGTGAAATCTCTACATATCAAATGAAAACTAGGAAAATATTTCCTTCACCATACTAATACAAAGAAATAACTCAGTGAGTTTGTATAATCTTATTTCTAAGAAACTAGAACTGAAGGCATTAAACTCTTGCTACATGCAGCAGATTATGGTATTCTTAATAGCACTTTGCGTTAAATTAAATAAAAAATGTTAAACTTGATTTGCGTTTTCACTGAAACTGATTTCCAAGTCTCATCAACCAAAATAATAAGAGTAATATTTGAGTCTTAAGGAAAAAGACAAATAGATGCTTCTTTGTCTGAATCACCTATTTGGCTTTGAAATAATATGTGGAATGACATCTGCCAATTTATATTTGGTAAATATTCACTTTTGGAAATAACCAGATTTCATATTTATGGTTTTCTTTAGTCTTATTTTTACTTAATTCACTGTCTAACCATAATGGAGAATTAAAAATTTAAAAACTAAAGCACGCTTTTCTTTGAAATTGAAAAATACTGTAACACATAATGAAAAAATAGTATAAAATCGACTGTCATACCTGACATACTCTGACAGCTTGGTCCAATACTGTTTTAGTGTCAGTGCCATAATCTGGACATGGTATCATGGCTCGGCTGAAGTGAGCTTGCAGTAGGAGATGTGATTTTGTGTGGGAATTGTCAAATGAATGAGGATTTACTTCAATGGGGAGATTCCTTGCAAGTTCACTGTTCATCTGATCTTCATTGTGCCTTACTGGTAGGTCTGCATACTCTTCCGCATCCTTAAAAACAAAATGGGAAAATTATATACATACACACACATATATATTTTTAATATCCACATATATGTATCTCATGACCTAAGAATAAATAGTTGTTTTGCTTTTGATTGTATCTCAAAACAACTTTTAGAAATCATGTCTACTGCCATATTTCTTACACTTCTGCTTACTTAAAACAACCATTTTGAATGTTAACATGGACAGCGGTGACATGCAGTCTTTTGGATGTGTGCAGGTGTGGATGTGTGTGTGTGTATTACTAGGAAGCACATAACTCAAAGCCTATTTTATTTTAAATTAACTAGATGAGGGAAAGACATTTTGTAGTGCATAATTTAGAAATTTCCTTGGTTTCATCCTTCCGTCTTTAAAGTCAAAGTCAGTAAGGCAAAACTCTTATTAACCTGATAATCTGGACAGGTTTGTTAAAGTGAGCTGAATGATGTCATTTCACATGTAAATACTGAGAAACTGAGACAAAACACAGAAGTAGCCTATTTCACAAATTTAAATATACTCTGGGGAGGAAGTTGTACCCCATAGTATTTAACAAATATCCTGTGTGAATGACTGTGGATTTGAGGGGCCACAGATCTTTCTGCTACTATATAACCTTTTCCTAACTCTACTGTCATAAAATCATATTCACCCATCTGACACAGGGATTCTTAACTCTTTTTGTATTGGTCTGGTGAAGTCCCTGGACCACTTCTCAGAACAATGTTTTTAAATACATGCAATAAAATGTATAGGATTACAAAGAAAACCAAAAGTTAGTAAAAATAAAGATGTGATTTTTTTTTTCCCCATCCAAGTTCACAGACACCCTGAAATCTATTTACAGATCCATAACTCAGAAAACCCCTGGTCCAGAGCATATTTTCCCTCAGTAATTTGATAACTACAAAAATCAGAAAATTGATAGTTATAAAAATATAGCTTACTGCTTCATTAATGAGAGTGTGTTATGTTCTATAGTCATATGTAGGCTTCTTCCTCTTGATTTTTTTAGCTCTCGCTATTAGTATTGTGTGAATATGGAATCTTACTTTTCAAAAAGCAATTATTTGAGATACACCCCATTGCCCTTGATAACTGAGCTATTCTTTACATATAGTTTTAACTAAATCAATCATTTGTTCTACAATTATCCCCTTTCCCATGACTTGTTTGATTCTTGTTGACACTTGGATGTGAAGGAAGTTATTGATGGCACCCCTAGAGGTTTCATTATATGATATTCAGTACTCTGTAGTATTCAGTACATTCCCTTCTACCATTCTTTTTCGTGTAACTTTGTTCTTTTATTCATTTCACTGTTAATGTTAGAATTTTTGCAGAGGATGAAATGGTAGAGAAGTTTTAAAATGAGTTTGATTAGACCCTTTAAATTTAATATGCACATATACTTTAATACTTGATTTCAGTGGGAATAGAGTAGAATGGAGATACATATTGGGAAACACCATGCAACAGTAAGAAAAGATAGGTCACAGACTTAGAAGTGTCAAATCTATCTATCATTAATATATTTTCTTTGAGGAAAGAGTCCAAAAGTAATAATTTATTTATTATATTTTAACAGGAAATGCTGGGTTAATCATCACCCAACTGTGTACAGTTGGATATCCAGCTTGTTAGAGGAAACCTCAAAGTCAATACTGAGTAAGAGTAAAGAAAATGTAGATATGGTAACCAATTAAGGCAATCACAACTTAATCTAAATAAGCTGTGGATGATGAAAATGAGGAAATGGATAACAGAATAGACACAAAGACTATTATTAAGATTTGCCAAGGAAATCTGCTTGATATAAATGCAGCATTAGGAATAACTGTAAAGAATCTGCTCATTAACCACATGGCTGCCTACACTAGAAACCATGCCCTGGAGGAACTTCTGTTCTGGAGCCTTCTCTTTTGATTTGTGAACTTGCCCTGCCAAAACACTATTTCAAGAAAGAGTTTTCTTGAAACACATTCCATTTTTGACTGTCTTTTTCACAGTCTTCTAAACAGGGCTAGAATATCTTCCTTCCTTATCCAGCAATATCAGTAAGCACTCCAATATACACAGGGGTCCTGTTACCACAGGTTCTTAGATCTGTATCCACAAAAGAAAAGGCAGCTTTTGAGGGGTTAACATTCACTTTAATGAAGCACATATATAATTTACCAAGTTCAAGGGAGTTAGTACTCCAAACTTCAAAGAAAACACAGAGAAATCAAAACAACAGACATGGCTTCCTCTGCCTGAATTCAATAGACAGCTAGACTTCACTGTCTGACCACAGCTATCAGAGAGGGAAGCACTGACATCTGAGTTTCCAAAGTCAGGGGGCTCCTTAAAGTCCCTTCCCAGAGTCCTCCTCTGGCACAAAAACCTTACAAAAACTAAGAGTGAGAGTAAAACCTCACCCTCAGAGTATTTATACACTTTCTAGAGCCAGAAGGCATAACGTTCTGACACAGTGTCATAATGCGAAAAATAAAAGGTACTTGGGACCCTCTGGCAAAACAACTCCCCTAATCAAGCTTCCCACAATGGGCAGGTCCATCAATTGGTGGGAAAGATCTTCTCTAATCCTATTATTCAATCAGAGGCACTTTTAGTAAAACAAAAACAGCAGAAGATCCTAATTTGATTGCCATCACACCAGTTCTGCAATTATGAATGAAGATCAACCCAACACTGTCAACTGAGTCACATCATTTTAAAGTCATTTGAAGAAGAAAACTAGAAGCATAATAAACATGGAAAAAGTGGAAACAATTGTAAAGCTTGATAGAGAAACCTCTTTTCTACATAAATGACAGCAGGACCATTACATTTAGACTCTTATCATAGTCCCCAAGGTACTAAATGAGGAAGCAGAAATGGTACTAGAGAAAACAAAGAGGAAAAAATTGTTGAACTGGATCTAGCATACACAGAGGAGAGAAATGCTGGAAGTGACACAACTTGGTGGGCATCGAGGCATACGCTAGTACTTATATAGTGCTTTAAGCTTTGCAAAGTGTCTTACAAAAATCTTAGAACAACCCTGGGAGGGGGTGGAGCCAAGATAGCAGAGTAGAAGGACAGACCTGCTCTAGCTCTCCCCCATAGCCCATAAAATACTTGTAAAAACACTTTAAATAAATTCTAGAGCAACAGAAGCCACAAAACAACAGACTGAAAGAGATTTCCAGACCAAGAGAGCCTGGAATAGGAAAGGCCTATTGTACTGGCCTAGGAGCAGAGTGCAGTCCAGCCTTGGCCACATAGCACAGACAGGTGGAGCAGGCTTCAGGGTGCGGAATCACAGGTGGCAGCTGTGGTTCCCAGATTTCTCAACACACAAACACCAAAGATAGCTTCAACAGTCCGTAAGAAAGTTCTTTCACCTGGGTGAAAAGTTAGGCCAGTCTGGCCTCAGCCCAGGCTCCAGATTGGTAGAAGCCACTGCAGCAGCGGCATCCACTTTTAGGGTCATTGGCCTAACAATCCTGGGGGAATCGAGTGACAGATCTGAGTCTCAGTCCTGAGTGGCAGTCCTGGGGTGAAGAGGAGCACTGGCATGATGGAGTCAGTGGAACCTCTGGAGAGGGAATTCTACTTGCAGATCCTAGGCAGAAAAGAGTGCTCATGGTTGCTCACAAACCAGAGGGCAGGCCAGGACAGGAGTAAACTCCTCTCCCTTGATTGTGCCATCTTGAAGGAATTAAGAACTTACAGAACCTTAGGGTATACCTTCCACTTGACAGAGGAATCAGAAGTCAAGAATCTGGCTGCGAAAATGCCCCCAAAAGGGAAAAAAAATGAGACTATAGAAGGTTACTTTCTCGGTGAACCGGTATTTTCTTCCATCCTTTTGGATGAGGAAGAACAAAGCAAACCATCAGAGGAAGACATAAAAGTCAAGGTTTCTACATCTAAAATCTCCAAAAAAAAATATGCAATGGCCTCAGGCCATGGAAGAGCTCAAAAGGGATTTTGAAAATCAAGTAAGAGAGGTGGAAAAATTGGGAAGAGAAATGAGAGTGATCCAAGAAAATCATGAAAAGGGAGTCAACAGCTTGGTAAAAAGAGATCCAAAAAAATGCTGAAGAAAGTAACACCTTTAAAAATAGAGTAACCCAAGTGGCAAAAGAGGTCCAAAAGGTCAATGAGGAGAAGAATGCTTTAAAAGCAGAGTGGGCCAAATGGAAAAGGAGGTTCAAAAGCTCACTGAAGAAAATAGTTCTTTAAGAATTAGAGTGGAGGGGAGGAGCCAAGATGGCAGAGTAGAAAGATTCACATATGCTAGCTCCGAACTCACAGCCCATAAATTACCTGTAAAGAGGAACTCCCAACAAATTCTGGAGCAGTGGTAGCTGCACAACAACGGAGTGGAGGGGATTTCTGTTCCAGAGAGCCCTGAAAAACCGACTCCAAAGGTCCGTCGTGCACTGGACCTGGAGCAGAGCCCAGCCCTGCCTTGGCCGAGCAACACCAAGAGGACCAGATCCAAGCAGCTTCAGGGACAGAATCTCCAGCGTCCACGAAGGTCCTACAACCCTAAGGCACTACAGGTCAGTGAGAGAGCCTTCTGGGCTGGCCGAGAGGGGAGCGGGGTGTCTCCATAACTCAGGCCCCCTCAGAAGGCAGTGGCAGAGGCAGCAGTAGACTGGGGTTTCCAAAGCAGGCAGGAGCTCGGATCCATTGTTGAAGGCCTCTGCATAAACCTTCAGAGGGAACAGAGCCTAGGTGGCGGCCCTGCCCCCACCTGAACACCTGAATTTAATCTCACACTGAATAGCAGCCCTGCCCACCCCACCATTGAAAGCTCAGAGGCAGGGAAGCAGCACTTGAATCTCAGACCCCAAGCACTAGCTGGGTGGATCTGGAGGTGAGGTGGGGGTGGAGAGGAATCTCAGAAGTCAAGTAACTGGCTGGGAAAATGTCCAGAAAAGGGAAAAAAAATAAGACCATAGAAGGTTACTTTCTTGGTGAACAGATATTTCCTCCTTTCCTTTCTGATGAGTAAGAAGAATGCTTACCATCAGGTAAAGACATAGAAGTCAAGGCCTCTGGATCCCAAACATCTGAAATAGATATTTAATGAGCTCAGGCCATGGAAGAG
>JAQQSK010016688.1:0-10355 GCA_028658325.1 Potorous gilbertii | reverse complement strand
ACACACACCAAACATGATCTGCTACATTCTGTGAATGACTTCCATATTTCTTTCTCTGAGTGTGGGAGGCATTTTGTCTTAGAAAATCGTCATTGGGATTTTTTTTTTCAGTAAGTTCTTGTGTTATTACAAAGTTCCAAGTCTACTAGAAAAAACTCTCGCACACTGTGGTCATTGCTGTGCACAAAGTTTTCCTGGTTCTGCTCCTTTCACTCAGCATCAGATCATATAAGTCCTTCCAGGCCTCCCTGAAGTCTTCTTGTTTATCATTTCTTATGGCGCAATAGTACTCCATTACATTCATATACCATAATTTATTAAGCCATTCCCCAACTGATGGGCATCTCCTTGATTTCTAGTTCTTGGCTACCACAAACAGCACTGCTATAAATATTTTTGTACATGTGGGTCCCTTTCCCATTTTTATAATCTCTTGGGGATACAGTCCTAGTGGCGATATTGCTGGGTCAAAGGCCCATTTTCTACAGGAAGCCTTTCCCAACCCTTCCCTCTTAATTATTTCCCTGTGCATAACTTGTTTGTACATAATTATTTGCTTGTTGTTTACCCTATTAGGTGGGTGAGCTTCTTGAGGAAAGGGATTAGTTTTTTGCCTCTTTTTATAGACCCATGGCCTAGCACAATGCCTTGACAAAATATATACTTAATAAATATTGGTTGACTAAGAAAGATTTGAGCTGAGCCTTGAAAGATGGGTAGGCAAAAAAGAGAGAGAACAGTTAGGGAGCTTGGTAAAATTAGAAAGGTGGAAAAGTATAGAGTATTTTCTCGATCAGGGGAGGGGAATCACTGAAGTTTGTATTCAGTCAAAGGGCCACATTTGAGGACCTAGAGGGGCACATGTGGCTTTGAGGGTTCCCCACCCCTGTTCTAGATGCTTGGAGTAGACCAAATTCTTTTGTTGGTTTTGTTTTGGTTTTGAGACTGGGTCTTCCTGTCTCACCTAGGCTAGAAGTGATACAGCTATCACTCATGAGTCTGAACCCACTGCTCATTAGCTTTGGTTGTCCTTATTTCTGGCCTGAGTCTGTTTGCCCCTCTTTTAAGGTAGCCTAGTGGCTCCTAACTGGAGGATTGTGGGAGGCAGAGGAGTGGAGGAGAGGTTCACCATATTGATGTAGGATTTAGTGCAAACACTCACCCAACTTTAGTCCTACTTGCAGTTCAGAGCCCCTAGCTCAGTTAATCTATTGGCTTCACCTCTCCAGTATCAGGAACTACAGTCATGAACCACTATCCTTGACTCCATTTGACTAACATGGAGAGTTTATAATTCCCACATCAGAGGTGTTAAACACACAGCTGCTTGGACAACTGGGGAATCAGATTAAAATGTAATTGATACCAAGTTTGTATCCCAAAGAGATCATAAAAAAGGGAAAATGACTTATTTGTACAAAAATATTTATAGCAGCTCTTTTTGTGGTGGCAAAGAATTGGGGAATGATGACTGAACAAGTTGTGGTATATGAATGCTATTGTGCTATAAGAAATGATGAGCAGGCAGATTTCAGAAAAACTTGGAAAGACTTACATGAACTTGTGCTGAGTGAAGTGAGAAGAACCAGAAGAACATTGTATACAGTAACAGCAACATTGTGTGCTGACTAATGTTGACAGATTTAGCTCCTCTCAGTAATGCAATATTCCAAGACAGTTCCCAAAGACTCATGAAGGAAAATGCTAACCATATCCAGAGAAAGAACTATGGAATCTGAATGTAGATCAAAGCATACTATTTTCATTTTTCTTGTTTATTTCTTTCTTGTGGTTTTTTCCTTCTGTCTTGATTCTTCTTTCACAGTATGACTAATATGGAAATGTATTTAACATGAGTATACATGTGTAACCTATATCAGATTGCATGCTCTCTTGGGAAGCAGGAAGGGAAGTGAGGGAGAGAGAAAAATCTGAAACTCAAAAATTTACAAAAATGAATGTTGAAAACTAAAAGGAAATTCAGTTGGTTAATATTTATAAAAATACAAATACAATAGAATCTAGAAACTGTCAATATGTGTTTTCTAAGTCAATATGAAGCCGACAAGGATCCTTATGTGTAGTTGAGCAGCCCCTTCTATTAGAGTTTGCCATCCCTGCCCTACAAAATTTAGCATAATACCTTACATATAGTAGACCCTCAAACTGTTAGGGATTTAAATAATTTTATAAGACTTGGAAGGTAACCAAAGTCCACATTATAGAGAGGGCTTGAATGCCAGGCTAAGGAGTCTGCACTTTAGTTCATGGAGAATCTTTAATTGTTTTTGACCAGGGAAGAGGCATGAATAACAACATACTGCTTTAGCATGACTAATCTGGTAGCAATATATAGAAATTCTTGGAGGAAAGAAGGGGAGAGAGATTTCTTCTGCAAAAGTGGACACTGCAAGAGTGGATACTTGAAGGACCCTTACTGACTACTCATGCTCCAATGGTCACACTTCTAAAAACCACCAACCTTATCTCCATATAAGCTCCCACATAGAAACTTCCAACATCCTCAACACCCAGTTTAGCAGCAGATTGAAGCCTAATCAGTTAACTACACTGCTTAAGTTTTATCCCTCAGGCTCCCTTCCTTGGTAAAAGCTGGGAAGATCCTGGACATTTCATGCTATGGCCGCTTTAAATTTTGCTTCTCTGCTCCCTCCCCCACCTTCCCCATCCCCAGATGAAAAATGTTTAATCAGCTGAACAGAACCTGCCAGTCCCATAGGGCTTCAATAGGATGTTGAGGATCTCAGAAGCCCTAACACCTCTCAAGAGGTCAATCATCATATTGTACAAGACTGCACAGGGTGGAGTACTCTGCTTTGGGAATGCCAGATGTGGCATTCCCACATCTGTTGCTGAAAGGGGCATATCTCTTCCCTGCAGCAAAAAGCAACCTCCAGAAAAGCAAAAGCCAAGTCCAGGAAGCTTGTAAAATTTCCACCCACCTCAGGTCAGAGCCCCCCCAGCCGTCCCTGAGGCCCTGACAACCCCAACAGCTGGACCAGGGCTTGATTCTACTGGATTTCTCCCACCTGACCCTTTGCATGCTTCCTCTATGAGTTATAGTGTAGGGCAAACATGTTTAAAGGGTAATTTGGAGTGATCTTGCCTCTGATCATTCCTTTAAATTATCTGCTTTGGGAAGGAAATCACAGTAGTAGCAGGAAAGGAGCTGGGAGGGGAGCTCGGAACATTCTCACACACCCTTCCACCCCCTTAGCAAAGAGAGCTTAGGGAGAGTCCAGCAAAGTCCCACAACCTGCAGTCTGGCAGCTGGCTTCACAGTGCAAAGTAGGGACTTTCCGAATATGTAGTCAGCTGTCAGGCAATCATTTTGTGTAAAAGTTAGAGATAGGGGAGAAGGGCTGGAATTAACAGTGGTAAGGCTGAGAGGTAGGAGAAGACAACATGCAAGTGGTCTAAAATGCTGTTTAATATACCTTCTCTTCAGGGAGCAGGGGTTAACCGAAACCCTTCCAGGCTTATATACAGACTGATTAAAAACCTGCAATTTTCCATATTTGGGTCTACTTAATAAATTCCTCAGGGTTCCAGGAGGCTCAGGAGATACTACAACAAGGGCTGGAGCACAGAGGGCAATAGGAGGTTATAAGGATTCCTGACTGGGGAGTTCATTTCATTTAATCAGCTCCGAGAAGGTCTGTATTCAGAATCAGGTCCCTATAATTCAGAGAATTCTCACTTCCTCAACAGGACTGAGAAGAGTTTCTCTGTCAGCTGGGGTCAACTTCTCATACATTCTGCTTTCCCTTATTTTTAACTCTCACTTCCAACTGGGAGAGTGTACCACACCCCAGCAATTACCCCTTAGGGGTAAATGCTTCCCAGCTCTCAGTGACCATGCCGCTTTCTGTTTTTCCAATGCATGCCTCCAATAGATTAAGGGGTAGGAATATGGCTTGTCACCTCCAAACCTTGCTCAAATACTAAACCAATCCCTAGAAATTGTGTCCATGTTACTCCTCTCTCTGGCCATGATGATGGCTGTACCTTCCTTCAAAATTCAATTCAAGCACCAATGCTTAGTGGGATCTTTGCTGACTCTCCCTAATACTCCTCCCCCAGCTGCTAATGCCCCTCTACATCCTGGAAATTGTCTTGTATTTGCTTCTTATATATTTTGTATCTACTTATACGCATACCCAGGGAAGATTTTCATTTTACGAAAATAACCTTAGTAGTTAAAAGAAGAATGAATTGGAATGGGGGAGACTTGAGGCAGACAGACCCACTAGCAGTGCATTGCAATAATCAAGGCATGAGGTGATGAGGGCCTGCACCAGAGTGGTGACAGAAGAGAACCGGGGGATATTGGTGTCAGGAAAAAACTAGAGAGAAGAGAGTTTCAAGGAAAGGAGTGATCAGGATGTCAAAAGCCACAGAGAGGTCATGGAGAATGAGGACTGAGAAAAGGCCATGAAATTTGGCAATTAAGAGATCTACTAATGAAGTAGAGTGAGGTAAAGATGGGTGAAAATTTGGAGAAAGCTGTTTCTGTGGAATAGTAAGATCAGAATCCACATCCTAAGAGGTTAACAACAGAGTAAGGAGAGGCACCTATCTTACAGACATACATACACACACACACATATATGTAGGTGTATGTATGTGTGTATATATATATATATATGTATATACATATATATATATATATATATATTTGAAGAAGTTTAGCTACAAATGGCAGAAGAGAAATAGGAAAATAGTAGGCACAGAAGGATCATATATTAGTGTTTTTCAGGATAGGAGAAGACATGAACATGTTTGTAGGTGATAGGAAATGGGCCGAGAGTAGGAGAAATTGAAATTGAAGATATGAAATACATAAATTATCTGAAAATTTGCCCCATTTAAGCTTTAATGAAGGCTGTTAGAATGACCACCTTTCAAGTCTGTGGCTTACTACATTCCTTTACTTCCTCCAGTGGATGCAGCAAAACCACCAGAGGGCTAGCATGTGGGAAAAGCAACAGTGCCTGGTAGTACATTCACAAACTAAATAGGATCTAAATTGGAGGTATCAAAATAGAGAGTGTAAACCACATTAAAAATGTAATTGGTAAATGTTAAACAAAGTAAATAAAAATGCCATACAACATAGAATAATATTAACTTGTGATTTTCTGAGTTGATTTGGATACATTTCTATTTGGGTTTGACACTATTGAGAAAAATGATTATTATTTCACTATGTGGGGAGCCCATTTTACCCCCACTTCCAAGTCATGGATAGTTCAAGATTTTGAGGGGGAAGAGCTCTTATAAGTCATTTATCCAGTCCCCTCATTTTGCAGATGAGGAAGGATTTAGGCCCAAACAGTCTCAGTGACTGGTCCTAGGTCCCACCAAGCTTGGACCTGAACTCAGGTTCTTTGACGTTAAATATAAGCTGATGTCTTATTATTCTGAAGGATTCTACAGGAAACCATCAATCCTTCAACAAGCATTTGTTAAGGGCCTACACAACGTGTCAGAAAATATACTAGGTACTGGGGATGCAAAGACAAAAAGGTTCAAGCCCAGTTCTTATATTCTACAAAGGGAGACAACATACACAGGAAAGTGTAGCCATCATTTTAGTCTCTGGCCAAGTTGCCAGGGAGACTTAAGGATGCTGTAAATGACTATTTTTAACCAGCTATTTTTACCCAGAGTTCCCAAGCACCTGTGATGATGAACTAAGCAGAATTCTACAAAACAGAGAAGTCACATAAGGTGGTGAAACAAGAGAGAAGACAACAGTTTTGCTGAAGAGGCTGAGGCCAGAGTTGCATCCTACCCTGCCCAAGCAAGAAGCTGGGCAATAATTGGGGCTGTACCAACCCTGAGGTTCCTGTTGAGAGCAGTCAAGATTCCTGGGTCCCAAATCATGATGGGAGCAGATGCTTGAGTAGTATGAATCAGAAAGAGCAGGCACCAGTGGAGACAGCAGATGGTAGAGTTGGCTGATGAGACATCCACACAAAGTCCCCTGATACATTCATTTCCCTTTCTCCATTAATTACCCAACTACTCACCTTCTGGTTCTCCTCCCTCCCAAAAACAGATGATGTAAAAATGGGTAAAATCTCCCCTGTTCCTTAGTAAGGCCCCAGATAGTCAGCATTTCAAATTTCAAACCAACTCTGCCCTGATTTCCTACTGTCTTTTCATTGCTTTTTTTTTTTAGTTTTCATCTACAAAAAAAGCTACTGGCCACCAACCCAGATATGTAGGGTTTGTAGTAGTGGTGGGACACCTGGGACATGCATCCTCTATTGAGATGCATTCTATACTCTGGGGAAAGGTTTCCCAGTGAACTGCTATAGGCCTTATAACTAATGGTAGTTATAAGGACTTTGAAGTTAGAGAACTGAGAGTGTCTTTGAAACTTGGGGCACAGATCCAAAGAGGCTTCAAAATTTGAGTCTCCAGTCTAGGGTCTGTCGTTTATTGTCATCAGGAACCTGATGCCTCCTACTCTATTGAGAAAACAGAGGCCTTCTGACAGGAGCACCATTTTCTCCCCTATTCAGGGCCTCAAAACCCCTTGATAACTTTACCCACCTTCTCTCTCCTTACCCCTGTCTTTGAGGAAGAAAGAAAGAAAGGATCCTTGTCTTTGCCAAGACCAAGCTCACGGTATCTGCCCACAAGCTTGCCTAATGTTTGTCTGCCTCTGTGAGACCAAGATCCTGGGAGAGACAGTAGTACCCCACCACCCCTCATCACTGCCCCTCACGTCACACACACACACACACACACACACACACTTTGAGTCTCTCCCTATCTACTCTCTCTTTACCAGGTGCCTACAAATGTGCTCCAGCAAACATATTCTTAAGAATCCTTCACTTCACCCTGACATTCCCTCAAATTATTGCCCTTTATTATTTCTCCCTTTTACTGCCAAACTCCCAGAAAGAACCATCTATACATACTTTTTCTACTTCCTCACAACCCACTCTCTCTTCTCAACCCTTGCAAACTGACTTCTGACCTTACTATTGGATTGAAATGCCCAGGTTGTCAATGATCTCTGCACTGCTGAATCAAATGATGTTTTCTCAGTCCTCATCCATCTTAACCTCTCTCTAGCTTTTAATACTGTTGAACACACTTTCCTCCTGGACACTTTGCTTTGCTTTCATAACACTGGTTCTCCAGTCTCTGCCTTTCTAGCAAAATGTCTTTGCTAGAGCATCAACTGTCTTCTTTATTTCATTTTATTTTTTCCTTAATAGTGTGTTTTTCTCCAATTACATGCAAAAATAGTTTTCAACTTCATTTTTTGTAAAATTTTCATTCCAGATTTTTCTCCTTTCCTCCTCCCCAAGACAGCAAGCAATCTGATATAAGTTTATACAAGTGTGTATGTGTTCATCCTTTGTTGCTAAAGAAGACCATGCCATCAGAGAAATAATGACATGACTTGCACTTGACTTTGTTTTGAGTGAGGGAAGGCTGTGTAGGCCACCAGCCTCACTTCTCCTCCAGAGCCATCTGAATCCAGTGACCAGATATTCATCAGGATGACTGGAGATGACCCAGCATGAAGCAATTGGGGTTAAATAATTTGCCCAAGGTCACACAGCTAGTGAGTGTCAAGTGTCTGAGGTGAGATTTGAACTCAGGTCCTCCTGACTCCTGCACTGATCGCTCTATCCGCTGCACCACCTAGGTGCCTCGGTTATACAAGTACAATCATGCTAAATATATATCTACATTAGTCATATTGTGAAAGAAGAATCAGAAAAGGAGGTAAAAGTAGAAAACAACAAAAACGTGAAAATGGTATGCTTTGATCTGCCTTCAGACTCTGTGGTTCTTTCTCTAGATGTGGATAGCATTTTCCATCATAAGTCTTTTGGAATTGTCTTGGATCATTGTATTGCTGAGAAGAGCTAAGTATAGCATAGTTAATTACTCATTGCACTATGTTCCTGTTGCAGTGTACAATGCTCTCTTGGGTCTGCTACTTCACTCAGCATCAGTTCATGTTAAGTCAATTTTCCCATATCTTCTCCAACATTTATCATTCTCCTCTTCTGTCTTATTAGCCAATCTCATAAGAGCATCATCTATCTTCCATATCCCTAGTTTCAGTGTTGCCCAGCTCTCTGTCCTGGGTTTTTTTTATCTCTTCTCACGGTGCTCTCCCTTCAAGTACACTGTCCTTCAAGATCTCACCAGTTCTTATGAGTTCAAGTACCATCTCTATATAGAAATCTACCAAATCCTCTATTTAGTTGTAATCTCTCTCTTGAATTCCAGTCATGCATTGTCAACATGTCGTTATATGACTCTTCCTTTACATCTCAAAGGCATCTCAAACTTAGAATGTCCAAAATGGAATCATTACACCCTGGCCACCTGTTCCAAAATTTCACATTTCTTTTGAGGGCACTATCTTCTTTCTAGTCACTCAGGTTTACAATTTTTGAAACATCTTTGACTCTTCCCTTTCTCTTACCATGGCTCTCCCCATGTCAAATCAGGTACAAATAAATGTCAATTTATTGTCAATCTTGTCTCCATAACCTCTCTTCCATCCATCCCCATCTCTCCATTCATATGGCTATGAATTGCTGGAGGTTCATCAGTCACCCTCAATCTGTTTTAGCCCATCAGCTGAAATCATTTTATAAGGGGAAATTAAGATATGATATATTGACCACTCAGACCAGCTTATGCTGTGGAATCTGCTGGTTTATGTTAACTTCAAGGTCTTGTTCTCATTCAACTAAATATTACCACTGTGGTCAAAGGTTTTAAGAAGCTGAGGATAATGCATCAGTCCATTTGCTCATCCATTTCCCTTCTAACTGGTCATTCCAGTTCCTACCTATGATGGTCTCCATGCCACCAGACTTTCCTTTTATTCCCCTAAAGTAGCAGCCTGACCAAGACCCAGGAGCTCCTAGATGATATATTTCTCTCTCCTAGTGGCTTTTACTTCTCCTTTGACAGGCCATAACAGTCATTTAACATATCTTTGGACAGTTACCAAACATTGCCTATGATTTGGGCATAAATAAATTTGTGGCTAGAAAATTAAGAATCCTGGGAAAGTGTCAAACTATGTAGATATGTAAAAATAAGTATATTTGAGCCTAATTTTTTTCTAATGCACATTTAAAATTTAAGTAGAAAAACCAACACTACTAATACTAGCACTTTAAATTTTGTAAAACAAACTAAATGCTACAATGAAGAAAGCATCGACTGATTCAAAGGACCTTGGTTCAAATCCTAACTGACATTCACTTCCTGTGTTACCATGGAATAACCACTTCATCCCCTGGGTTTTCTTATCTATAAAACATGAGGACTAAGTGGATAAACTTTAAGGCCCCTTCTAGCTTTCTAGCTATGATTGTATGAAATACTGTACAACACCTGGTGAGGTAGTACATTATCACTTTACAGATAAGCAAACTGAGGCTCTGAAGGACTCTGTGATCATTCCTTTAGTGAATATGCAGGAGGTGGGATCTGAAGCAAAGTCTCCTGACTCTAAGTTTACCACTCTAAACATTATACCACACTACCTTCAAGTAAGGCAAGAAACAAAACTTTTAAATAAAATAAGTGAACCGGGAATCAGAAGACATAGGTACTAATATCGCCACATCCATGATTTTGGGGAAGTATCTCTCCTAGGTCTCGAAGGTTTTGCTTACTGCCTTGATGTAGAATTTTAGAAATGGAAGAAACCTTAGAGTTCAAATTCTTTCATTTTATAGTTGAGGAAACTTCAAATAACTTGATTCTTTGCCTTCTGAACCAAAAGCACAAAGCTAGACAAGAACAGGGGGCTAGGGGAAGCACAGTTCTTATCCCCCTAGGCAATGAAGTAATATATCAATACTAAGCATATATGCACCAAATGGCATTAAATACACATTCTTAAAGGAAAAGTCAAATGAGTTACAGGAGGAATAAATAGTAAAACTTTTGTTATCTTTCACCTCTCAGAACTAGATAAATCTAACCATAAAATAAATAAGACAGAAGCTAAGATGACTAGAATTTCAGAAAAGTTAGATATGATAGAACTCTGGAGAAACTGAATGGAAGTAGAGAGGAATATACCTTTTCTCAGCTATACATGTCACCTTCACAAAAACTAATCATACATTAAAGCATAAAAACTTCACCAAATGGAGAAAAGCAGAAGTATTAAATCCATTCTTTTTAGACTATAACAATATAAAAATTACATTCAATTAAATGCTATGAAAACATAGTTCAACATTAATTAAAAACTAAATGATTTAATCCTAAAGAATGAGTGGGGTCAAAGGACAGACCATAGAAACAATAAATAATTTCAT
>JAQQSK010016687.1:0-10355 GCA_028658325.1 Potorous gilbertii | reverse complement strand
CTACACAGATATGGCCTATATTGAACTGCCTGCCTTCCCAAAGGAAATGGGTGGGGAGGCAGGGATGGGGAGAAGTTGGAACTCAAAGTTTTAGGAACAACTGTTGAGTACTGTTCTTGCTACTAGGAAATAAGAAATACAGATCATGGGAAATAGAAAGTTATCTCGCCCTACAGGACATAATAGGAGATGGGGACAAGGGAAGGGAGGGATGATAGAAGAGAGGGCAGATTGGTGATAGGGGAAATTAGAATGCTCAGTGTATTGGGGTGGGGGAAGGGAACAAATGGGGAGAAAATTTGGAACCCAAAATTTTGTGAAAATGAATGTAAAAAGTTAAATAAATAAATTTATTAAAAAAAACAAACATAAAACCTACCAATTTTCAAAAAACACCTATCCTAAGGGGAAAAAAAGTGTTTCTAAAACAACTAGGTGGATTTCTCCCTCCTATAGGGTATAATAACATTCTCCACTGGGTAGGTAGGGAAGAAAATATTTGCTTTTGTAAGAGGGAAAGGAAAAATAAACCCTTATTTTCACAGACTTAGACATTGCCTTCAAAAGGTTTACAATGACCTTAAACTTCAACCCACAAATTAAACATATAAAGATGATTCAATCATCACATTCCTAAATTAATCAGGTATAGTTAGATATGGTTTTACGAATTGCATTAATTTCTTACATTACAATAGAAAGCACTGCTTTCTATTGTAAAGCATTTTCTTTTTAGTAACACTGACTTTCTGAACTAATCCTCATTGCTACCACTAGTAATTTATCTCCATTTTACAATGGTCCAAAAAGACAATATAAAAGTAAAAATAAAGATGTAACTGATTTTCAAAGACAGTGGATCAGACTTCTCATCTCCTACTTTAATACACTTTCATTTTGTAATTGGCACATTTCTTTCTTCTAAGATTTGCTTCCTTAGAAAATTGAGTGCCACTTCAAAGAAAAAAAAGTTTTGTGAAAACTTTCCAGCTTACTAAGTTTGGAATGGATGCCTCAATAAATACAAATGCTTTTCCTTGGCCTGCCAGATCCAAATCAGATTTCTTCTATAATCCAGAAACATTTTAATGTTTCTTAGTTAAAATTATCTTCAATCTCAGATATGAAAATCTATCTGTTGCTAGATTTAGCATTTCCTTGTAAAACAATGTTATTTCTTTCTTGAAGTATAAAGGAATGGTTTGAAATATATTGCATCCTAACTGAAAGATCTGCAATCATTAGCTATAGAAGCAAGTCTTTTTATGAAAGTTACTAAATATATTGTAGAAAACTCATGAAAAAGAATTTGTATTTGGAAAATTAGATATTTGTGGTAAATAAGAACGGAAAAAAATTTCACACAGTGATAAATCTGGGCCTTAAAAACTAGTGCTCAGAGAGAAGCGGGGCCAAGATGGCGGAGGAGAAAGACAGACCTATAGAAGCTCCCCCACACAGTCCATACAATACCTGCAAAAAATGACTAAACAAATTCGAGAGCAGCAGAAGCCACAAAACGACAGAGTGAAGGCTATTTCCAGCCCAGGACAGTGTGGAAGGCCGCCAGGAAGGCTCTATCACACTAGGCATGGAGCAAAGTGCAGTCCAGCTTGGGCTGTGAGGCGGAACAGGTTTCAGGGAGCCACTGGCAGCAGCAGTTCCCAGACTGCTCAACCCACAGATACCACAGACAACTTCAAAGGTCAGTGGGAGGGCTCCTTCACACCGGACAGGGGAGCTTGGTCTGGACCTCTGGCAGCAGCTACTGCATCAGCAAGGAACATTTCTGAAGCCCTCTGCCTAGAGCTCCTGAGGGAATTGAGTGGTCAATCTGAATCTCAGCCCTGAATGGCAGCCCTGGGAGACCTGGGAGCCCTGAGCTGGCCCTGGGGTGCAGAGGAGCACTGGTGTGGTGGAGCTAGAGGCAGTAGTGGAGAAGGAATTCAACTGACATATTTTGGGCAGAAGTTGCTCCCAGACCAGTGCACAGGCCAGGAGAGGAGTAAACTCCTCTCCCTTGATTGTGCTACCTTGGAGGAACTAAGAACTTACAGATCCCCAGAGTACACCCTCCCCTTGACAAATGACTCAAAAGTCAAGTAACTGGCTAGGAAAATGCACAAAAAAGGGGGAAAAAATAAGACTACAGAAAGTTACTTTCTTGGTGAATAGTTATTTCCTTCCATCCTTTCAGATGAGGAAGAACAATGCATACAATCAAAGGAAGTTAAGGTTTCTGCACCCAAAATCTCCAAAATAAATATGGAATGGTCTCAGGTCATGGAAGAGCTCAAAAAGGATTTTGAAAATCAAGTAAGAGAGGTGAAGGAAAAATTGGGAAGAGAAATAAGAGTGATGCAAGAAAATCATGAAAAGTGAGTTAGCTTGCTAAAGGAGACCCAAAAAAATGCTGAAGAAAATAACACCTTGAAAAATAGGCTAACTCAATTAACAAAAGAGGTCCAAAAAGCCAATGAAGAGAAGAACGCTTTAAAAAGAAGAATTAGCCAAAATGGAAAAGGAGGTTCAAAAGCTCACTGAAGAAAATAGTTCTTTACAAATTAGAATGGAGGAGATGGAAGCTAATGACTTTATGAGAAACCAAGTAATTACAAAACAAAACCAAAAGAATGAAAAAATAGAAGATGATGTGAAATATCTTACTGGAAAAACAAATGACTTGGAAAATAGATCCAGAAGAGATAATTAAAAATTATGGGACCACCTGAAAGCTATGATCAACAAAAAGGGCTTAGACATCACCTTTCATGAAATTATCAAGGAAAACTGCCCTGATATTCTAGAACCGGAGGGCAAAATAAATATTGAAAGAATCCACCGATCACCTCCTGAAAGAGATCCAAAAAGAGAAACTTCTAAGAATATTGCTGCTAAATTCCAGAGTTCCCAGGTCAAGGAGAAAATACTGCAAGCAGCTAGAAACAATTCAAATACTGTGGAAATACAATCAGGATAACACAAGATTTAGCAGCTTCTACATTAAGGTATTGGAGGGCTTAGAATATGATATTCAAGAAGTCAAAGGAACTAGGATTAAAACCAAGAATCACCTACCCAGCAAAACTGAATATAGAGCTTCATTGCAAAGCAAGGACTTAAAAACATCCCCAATCATCTTTTAAGGAAAAATGCCAACCACATCCAGAGAAAGAACTATGGAATTCAATCACATAACGTAACAGATCATTTTCTTTGGTATTACATTTTGGTTTGTTATATGATTTCTCCAATTCATTTTAATTCTTCTACACAGCATGACTATAGTGAAAAAGTATTTAACAGGAATTTATGTGCAGAACATATATAAAATTGTATGCTGTCTCTGGGAGGGAGGGGGAAAGTAGAAGAGAGGGACAGGGGTAAAAATATCTAAGTTATGTGGTAGTGATTGTAGAACACTGAAAATAAATAAAATTAATTTAAAAAACCAGTATAATTCTTCAGGGGAAAAAATGGTCATTAAATGAAATAGAGGACTTGCAAGCATTCTTGATGAAAAGACCGGAACTGAATAGAAAAACCTGACTTTCAAACACAAGAATCAAGACAAGTATGAAAAAGTAAACAGGAAAGAGAAATCATAAAGGACTTCCTAAAGTTGAACTGTTTATATTCCTACATGTAAAGATAATATTGGTAACTTTTGAGACTTTTCTCAGTATTTGGGTAGCTGGAGGGATTATATACACATACACATACACACACACACACACACACACACACACACACACACACACATAATGTAAAAATATATATAGATAGAGCGCACAAGGTGAGTTGAATAAAAAGGGATGATATCTAAAAAAATAAAATTAAGGGGTGAGAGAGGAATCTATTGGGAGGAGAAAGGGAGAAAGGGGCAAATTATCTCTCATAAAAGAGGCAAGAAAAAGCTTTTTTCAATGGAGGAGAAAAGGGAGGAAGTGAGAGGGAAACCGTGAAGCTTAATCTCATCACATTTGGCTTAAGGAGGGAATAATATGCACACTCAATTTGGTATGAAAATCTATCTTATACTACAGGAAAGTAGGGGAGAAGGGGACAAGTGGGGTGAGGGGGATGATAGAAGGGAGGGCAAATGGGAGAAGGGAGTAATTAGAAGTAAACACTTTTGGGGAGGGACAAGGTCAAAAAAGAGAATAGAATAAATGGGAGGTAGGGTAGGATGGAGGGAAATATAATTAGTCTTTCACAACATGACTATTATGGAAGTCACTTGCAAAACTACACACATATAGCCTATGTTGAATTGCTCACCTTCTCAGTAGGGATGGGTGATGAGGAAGGAAGGGAGAAAAGTTGGAACTGAAAGTTGTAGGAATGAATGTTGAGAATTGTTTTTGAATATAACTTGGAAATAATACAGAAAACTATCTTGCCCTACAAGAAAAGAGAGAAGATGGGGATAAGGGAAGGGAGGGGTGAGATAGAAGGGAGGGCATATTGAGGGAAGGGGTAATCAGAATGCAAGGTGTTTTGGAGTGGGGGCTGGGGAGAGATGGGGAGAAAATTTGGAACTCAAAATTTTGTGGAAATGAATGTTTAAAACTAAAAATAAATAAACATTAAAAAATAAAAAAAATAAAGTATGCAAAAGAAAAAGTACACAAAAGAAAAAATCAAACAATGTTCTTGTTATCTTGTCAAGTAAATTGTAAATACTGCAATTTATGATTTTATACATAATGATTTTAGTTTAAAAAAACAAAAAACTAGTACTTAGTTAAAAAATTGTACTTACAGGGTGCAGCCAATAATCTGTTCGAGCACTTTTTTTCTTTTGTTCTTCAAGCTACAAAACAAATAAGCTATTTATAATACTGTTCCTAAAAAAGTCTTTAACAAGTTGCAAATAACATTTTAATTACTAAGAGGATACTATGAAAAATAAAAAATATAACAATTTTTGGTTTCACATGATTCTCTTTTTGGCCTTTTTTGTATAAGGAAATATTCCTGCTTGGTGAAGTTTGTCTAGCATATAATTAAAAAAAAGAAAAAGAAGAGAAAAACAATTCACAGAAAATTATGGAAAATATATTTCAAAAGACAGGCAAAACCTGTATTGGCAGAGACAAGGTAGAAGGAGAAGAATGGAAAAAGAAATTATAGTCAAGAAGGTGAACACCAAAGACTCAGGGTATGTCATAAGTGTGAAAAATCCCAGGGTAAGAATTTCCTCCACTGACTCATCTCCAGTGTCAGCCCTTCCAACCTTTCTAGTCTCTTCAGCCTTACTTCTCTCCACAGGCTTTATGTAGTTATATTGGACTTCTCACAGAGGACACTATCTCCCACCTCAGAGCCTTTGCACCATTCCTGGAACACTCTCCTCCATCACTTCTGCCTCTTAGTTTCTCTCCCTTCTTCTCAGTTCAAATCCTACCTTCTGCAAGAGGCCTTCACTGATCCCCTTCAATTGCTAGTGCTTTCTCATTGTATATCTTGTCTCTGCACTAGACTGTGAACTCCTTAAGAGAAAAATCTGGTTTGGCTTTTCTCTATGTACCCAGAGAATGCCTGGCACAGAGTAAACACTTGAATGCCCATTGACTGGCTGACTATAAGCTATAGAATGGTCAATTGTTAAAAAAGCAGGAAAAGCAGAAGGATTTCTAAAATTTCTCATTTCATTCACTTTTAAAGATGAATGCAACAACTGCAACTACCCTCAGCTGCTGAAACTAGTTTGTCCTTTCCCAAAGTTAAAGATCAGAAATGATGTTTATGCAAAGTAAGAGTAGGGATTACATTCCACTATCAGAGCAAGTTTAAGCACAAGTAACCAATGGCATTTGAAATTATTTGAATATGGTAATAAAGTCAGAGGAAGAGAGAAATAAAAAATACAAACAACCAGAGGGGGGAGTAGATAAATAGATGACAGAACTCTGTCACATACCAATATGGTTTTCAATCTTTCCTTGGGAATAAATGAGAATATCTTACCTCCAACTGAAACCTAATTCTAGAGTCTCCAACTTTTCATATGAATGAAGAGTAACCAAGATATTCAAGGTTACAATGGAAAGAAATTAATCTACAGGTTATGCCATTTAAACAGCTACTTAGTTTGCTGCTTTTATATCATACTTAAGACTTTCAGTTTGTCCTCTACAGGGTGAATTTTCAGCATCAGAGGAGAATGAATAGTAGGAAAAAAAACAACAGATAAAAGCACTAGAGATTTTACTTTATCAGTACTACTTAAATTAGTTTTTTATGGGATGAAATTTTTAATTCCATAGATAAAAATGCATCTCTGAAAGACAAAGGCAGGTATAACACAGTAATGCATAGACCAAAAGTGATCACATTCAATGACCTCAAAAATAACCTGTCAATCTTTTGAGGGCCAGAAAAAAGTGGAAATTTCTTTGGTCAGGGAAAGGGAAAGACATAGTAACTGTTTTAACCATTTTAAGAACTGAAGTATTAAGTTTCCAGTCCTTCCTCTCCTTTTCTAGGTAGGGTAAAGCTACAGTCTGGGAGTTTGTAATGGTGAGAAAATTTGAAGATTTTCCCTGCCCCTTAATAGGCTCATATGACCTGCACTGAGGTTTAACCCAGCCCACAGCTTGCGTCAAGGAAGCCCATGGTGGTAGGAGCTTGCCAAATGGGTGGAGCAGGAAGGGCACAACAGAAAGAGAGTGAGACGGAACTGAGAGAGTGAAGAAGCAGAGTGGAGACAGAGCAAAGCAGAGCAGCTAGAGTGAGTGAGAGGAGTGATTTTGCCTAAGGAAGCTTGTTTGTGGGGAGGTCCCATGGGAGAAGGCTTGGGGATGGCCGTGCTCCCTGCATTGATAATGTGTATACATTTCTTTGTTACTATGATTGATTTGGTTTTCTACTATTTGAATAAATGTCTTGGCTTCATCTTTGAGAAAGAGAGTTTATATTTTGTGAATTTACCCTGGAAATACACATGCATATCCATAGCAGCTGCTGTGGGGTTGCAGAGACAGATATCCATTAGAATATATATACAAGATCCCAATTAGTTTTAGAGCCACAAATTGACCATCGTCAGTTAAATGCTTTAAACTGTACAAAGTACTTTAACTGAAGATTCATCATTATGAACTTCACCAAAAAATTAAAAATACCTCATCTGGACATCTCCAATCCTTTGTCAGGATGTGCAATGGTTGGAAGCAACAGGAGAGCATAAGGATATTGGTCTGAAATTAAGGTCTGATTATTGAGAATGTATATTTCCAAAGAGGAAAAAAATTCAGGAGACTAAGGGGAAAAATAACTGTTCTGGCTTTAATAACCCTTCGCATATAAAGCTCGGATGGATAATTTGTTATTGCTGACCTTTCTAATTCTGTACCCAAACTGTGTAGTGATTTTTAATGACAACTCTTCAGGAAAGAAAGTGTGGTATTTATTCTGGTTTTCTAAACAGATAACTTCACAGATGGATACAGCTAAATCACTTCTCTAAATAGCATGCATAAACTTGTCCAGTCCAAGATGGACATTTATTTGTATAATATACTGCAACATCCATTAAGCATTAAGCAACATTCTTTCATTGGATTTTCATTAGCTTTGAAATACATAATTAATCCCCTTTTAAGAATCAATTAATATTTTATAAGATACTCTCTCTTAACTATACCTCCATTATTTCATCAAGTGCAGATTTCTTCTTCTTCTTTTCTTTTGATTGAGATGAGCTGTGGGATGATTCTTTCCGTTTCACTGATGCCACAGTCCCCACCATTTTCAATGCACTTGGACCCAGAGAACTGATGGGAAATAAAGACTAGGTCAGTTAACTGTGACATGAAATCAGGGACTCTCTTTTACCTTTCTTCCCAGCACTTAGCACAATGTCTAAAACAGAGTAATAGTTACTTAATAAATGCTTGCTGGATGACCTAGCAAATGCCATTTGCAAATAAATGTTTCACAATAAAGAAAGATTAACAAGAGAATCATTGTATCTGATAGCACCTCTGATTTATAAGAATTAAAATCAATCAAAAGAACAAAGAAGGTTCCATGGTTTAGAAAATAACAAATTTAGACACACGGGCTCACAAGGTCCTAGGCACTGTAGAGGCACTGAATAAATTTTCACAGAATCTCAGAAATTGACAATAAAACACAGAAACCATCTAGTCCAACCCATACCTAATTAAGAATCCAAGTAGTCATTCAGTCTTTCTTTGAAGAACTGAAGAGTAAGAGGCAGTGGGTTTCCCTTCACGAGGCAGTTCATTCCACTTTGGGGTAGTTTTAATTGTTAGGAAATTCTTCCATAGTTTCAGTCAAAATCTGACTCAGCAACTTCCACCTAATGATCCTAAGTTATGCACTTTGGGGTCCAAGTAGAACAAGTCTGATCCATGATCCACATAACAGCCTTTCAGATTCTTGAAGACAGCTATCATGTCCCCAACAAATTTTTTTTCCAGTTTAAACATCTCTAATTCCTTCCAGAGATCCTCTCATGGTATGATCTTGAAGTTTTTCACCACCTTGATTGACCTCCTTTGGATACTCTCCAGCTTAACAATGTCATTCCTAAAATATAGCACCCAGATCTGACCAGGACAAGATAAAACAAGATTATTGTCTCCCTAGTCCTGCACATTATGCCTCTCTCAAATGTAAGAGGGGTTTATATCTCATGGTAACCTTCTGGTTATCATCTCATACTGCTGACTCATGTAATGTTTATAGTTCTATTATTAGAGTGCCAAGATCTTTTCCAGATGAATTACTATCTTGACATTCCATCTTCATCTTATACTTATAAAGATGATTTCTTAAATTCAAATATAAAATTTAACATTTACCCCCATCAAATTTCATTTCATCAGATTCTGCTCCATGTGTCAAATATGAAGCCACAATACTCAGACCTGCACCAGATTAAAATGTAATTGGGAAACATATAACAAAATCAATTTAAAATATAACAGAAAATACATAAGGTTAGTATGTGTTTTCTGAGTCAATATGGGGCCTGCAGGAATCCTTATATACAGTTTAATAGCTCCATTTCTATTTGCGTTTGACAGCAATGCTTCAGACAGCTGAGATTTTTTTTGGACCCCAGAAAAATCTAGATCTGTCACCCAGCCTTATGTTAGCTCTCCAAACTTTGTGTCATCAAGAAATCTGGGGGGGACGGAGCCAAGATGGCAGAGTAGAAAGACTCACCTATGCTAGGTCTGAACCCACAGCCCATGGATTTCCTCTAAAAAGAACTCTCAACAAATTCTGGAACAGTGGAAGCCACGCAGCAACACAGCAAAGGAGATTTCTGTCCCAGAGAGCCCTGAAAAACTGACTCCAAAGGTCCATTGCGCCCTGGACCGGAGCGGAGCCCTCCCCTGCCCCGGCCGCGCGGAACCAAGAGGAGCAAGCAGACCCAAACAGGCATCAGGGATGGAATCTCCAGCAGCAGCAAAGGTCCCTCCACCCACAGACTCACAGGTCAGTGAGAGAGATGGCTGAGAGGGGAGCAGGGTGTCTCCGGGACTCAGGACCCCTCGGGAAGCAGCGGCAGAGGCAGAGGCAGCAGCGGGAGGCCAGAGGCTCCCAGAGCAGGCAGCAGCTCCACTATAAAAGGTCTCTGCATAAACCCCCTGAGGGAACTGAGCCTGGGAGGCGCCCCTGCCCCCACCTGAGAACTTGATTTAATCTTACCCTGAATAGCAGCCAGGCTTGCTGCCAAAAGCCCTGAGGCTGGGGAGCAGCATTTGAATCTCAGACCCCAAGCACCAGCTGGGCGGACCTAGGCCAGGGGTGGAGAGGACTCTGAGAAGTCAAGTAACTGGCTGAGAAAATGCCCAGAAAAGGGAAAAAAAATAAGACCATAGAAGGTTATTTTCTTGACAAAATGATTCCAACCTTCATCTCTGAAGATGAAGAAGAAAACTGCTTACCTTCAGGTAAAGACATAGGAGTCAAGGCCTCTGTATCCCATACATCTGAAACAGGTATCCATCCCATGGGCTCAGGCCATGGAAGAGCTCAAAAAGGATTTTGAAAATCAAGTTAGACAGGTAGAGGAAAAACTGGGAAAAGAAATGAGAGAGATGCAAGAGAAGCATGAAAAAAGGGTCAATATCTTAATAAAAGAGACCCAAAAAAATACTGAAGAAAATAACACCTTGAAAAAAAGTTAACTCAATTGGCAAAAGAGGTTCAAAAAGCCAATGAGGAGAAGAATGCTTTCAAAAGCAGAATTAGCCATGTGGAAAAAGAGGTGCAAAAGCTCACTGAAGAAAATAGTTCTCTCAAAATTAGAACCAAGAAATTACAAAACAAAATCAAAAGAATGAAAAAATGGAAGAGAATGTGAAATA
>JAQQSK010016686.1:0-10356 GCA_028658325.1 Potorous gilbertii | reverse complement strand
CAAATGGGGAGAAAATTTTGGAACCCAAAATCTTGTGAAAATGAATGTAAAAAAGTTAAATATATAAATTTATAAAAAAAAAAACTATTGAAAATTTTTGTTCTTTGGGATTAGTTTTCTTCAGCAACCACGTTAGACTGATGAAATCACCGTGCTAGTGGAATAAAACAAACTTTTTATACTTTTCAATATGACTTATGGTCAGTTCCCACTACTTTACCATTAAAAATAGCAACAACAATCACATTGTTTGTAATTGTAAAATATTTAGCTACAATCTCACTTTATCTTGGATGACAATCCTGTGAGATATGAATACGCAAACAGAGACTCGGTAGTTAAATGAATTACCAATAGTCACTTTAGTGTCAGACAGAAGACTTGAATTCAGATCTTCCCAACTCCAAGGCTACTGCTCAATATAGAAAAAACTGAAGCAAAGGCGTCTTCCTGATCTCAATCACTAAGTTCTCTTCCAGGTCAACTCCACAAAACTTGCCGCTCTTTCTTTCCTCCATCTTGACTCTTTGGCAATCCAATTTAATTACTCTATCCTCAAATTCCTAGACTCACTTTACTGTACTCCCTGCCAAGCTTCAGCCTTAGATCACTGTTACCATTCATTCCTATATACACTCTACTGTATATTCTCTTTCTACTTACAGTACCCAGTTCCATGGTACACAAATAGCAGGCCATGAATAAATGTTAATTGAATGAAGATGTATGCACTCATGTGTATGTATGTACATGTTAAATGATTAAGTGATAATAATTCTAAGAATCCTTGAATAATGCATTCAGATTTTACATGCATGAGTTATTAAATGAAGTAAATTTATAATTAGGGTTGGTGATAGAAAATATACTCATTCATGAACATGTTTCAGGTATTTTCCCCAATGGCACACTTATAATTACGAAGTTTTGCTAAATCATGTACCATCTGGTCCCAAGACAATCCCTTTGCTTGTGACATCAGTTTGAATTATCTAATTTGCCAGTAATGGAAATAACTTTCTAGAGATGCTAAGAGAAAAACTACCCAGAACCACAGAAGGAATAGCATTACATGGCAAAATGTTTTACCTTTTGTAATATTAAATATAGAGTGGCAAAGTATGAAAAGTCATGCCTATTTCATTAGATTGTAAGGCATTTGAGAGCAGGGACTGTCTTTTCCCCTTTCTGTATCACTAGCACTTAGCACAGTGCCTGGCATATACCAGATACTTGATAAATGTTTACTGATTCATTGACTATCTCAGTCACTATCTTACACATAGCTCACAGTTATGCCATGCTCTGTGATTTACAAAGCTTTTTTATCACAATGTCTTTGTCAGGTCCATAGTACAAATATGGTGCCTATTTTACAGATGAGAAAGTTAAAGCCTTGAGAAGGCTAAATGACTTGTTGATAAAACTAATATATGCCATGACTGTGACTGGAATTCAGGTCTTATACTTAAATTAACAATAATAAAACTGGCTAAAATATAATACCTTCTTCCTTTTTAGAAGAGTAATTCCTTAGAAATATGGAAAATGAGTAGTGGAGTAAGTAATGAGTTTCTCCCTGCCTCACAAGAAATGCTGTAAGTTTCAGAGAAATAACTCATATATTAATAAAATAATCCAGAATGTAATTCTTCCCATTTATTTTTTATAAATGATAGAAACAAGAATCCCTATCTTTTGATAACAGATAAAACACCTAGTAGACATTTAGGAGAAAGACACATGGAGAGAGCTGAGAGAGAATGGCTAAATTTTGACTGACAAATATGCAGTTAAAATTTCTTTGACCAAACTCTAATGACAATATCGGCTCAATGTTGAATAGCTTTTTCTTTCTGCATTCAATGTGTGTGTGTGTATGTGTATGTTTTAATATGAAGGAATCAACTCACAAAAGGAAAATCCCTCTTTCCCACATCCAGTAAATATCCTAATTGCATTGGGAACTGCTATTAAGAAAAATGGATTTCCATATTTACTGTTTTTCTTTATTCTCTTTTCTATTTTTCTTGAATAGAATGATGGTGACAGCAGTTTAGAATAAATCATAATGATGGGGTACAGACTCTGGGAGCCTCCTTGAGCTCCCCTCAAATCTCCTCACTTAATCTGGTCTTTCTTATTCAAATCTAATCTTCCCATTTGTTCTGTCAGTCTTCAGGTAGCCCAAGGGCTTTTCATTACCACTAAGCTCAGGTCTCTGTGGCACCCCCCAACCCCCCTTGATCCCATCAAAACCCAATTCCCCAGGCTGCTGACCACTCCCATCAAGATCTGTATTCATTCCTATACCACCCCATGAAGATATGTGGATTGCCTCCATTGTTTGCTATCTCCTGATTGTCTCCAAGCGTTTCCAACCCTTGACCATTCCCTCCTTGGACTTCTCCTCAAGACTCTCCCTAAACCCCTCCTTACATCACTCTAGATTACCAGACCACCCCCAGATTCCTCCTAGAGTTTTTCTATATTTAGTTCCATCTCACCTCAATGAAGGTGCTCAGATTCAATCCAGCTCAGACTCTGTGTAGCTGAGATCTTACCTGGCCTGCTTGTGAATACAAACATTAGAAATGCTTAGGCTCCTTAAGAGTCAACCCAAGATGGCAAATCCTTAATAAACTTTGATTTTCAGAAGGCTTGAGTCGAATTCATTTCAGCAGGACCCAGCGTGTCAGTATTTTGGGGTCCCCAGCACCCAAAACCTTGTCAATATCAGCTATTTCAGGCTTGTCTTAAAGGTTCAACATTTATTTAAGATTTGTTGTTTAAGACCTAGAAGAGAGGGGACACTCTGATATGAAGAAAAATATGAATTAACTTTTTTAGGGAAGGGATGGGATGTAATATATGTAGGTTGAGGCAGTGGGGGCCAGAATCAGCGTTACACACACACATACATCTCTTTCCTTCATCCTCCTCCTCCTTATAGTCATCTTCCCCCTTCCCCTTTTCTTCTTTCTCCCTTCCTCTTTTTAATTGCAAAATATGATAATTTTGGAAAAGATTGCAATTCTTTCAGTATCAAAAATATAGCTCTGAAGTGAAGAAAAGGTTATGAAGTATATTAGAAAGAATCAAATCCCTGCCACTTATTAGGTGTGATTTTTGAGCCAGATACAACCTCTGGGAGCCTTGTTTTCCTAACTTTTATAATGGGTAAAATATTACATGAAGAAAGTAGAACTAGAGCCTTAATACACAGACTAACCAAAACTGTGAAAAAGGTAATAATGCTAAATTTAGACAAATATGCATAGAAGAAAAGGTTCAGAGGAGGACAAGGAAACACATGGGATGGTTTTGTGGCCTCTTATTAAAGTTGAAATACATGTTTTCAGTAAATTATAAATAACAAAGTTTACTGCTTCATGAATTCATTTTTAAACACTTGCACATTTAGATTTTTTAAAAATTGTTGCTAAATTTAAATCAAATTTTGAGAAAAAATGGGAATCATCAGTGAACAAGTGATGGGTGTGGGATCTGAACCCTCCCCCCTTCCTGGGACTTTCTCAGAAATCTGGAAAAACCAGATCCCTTGCATTTGCCTGAGGCATCTGGTTCATCCCTGCTATAGTCCTTTCAGCTATATTTTTTTTTGTGGCCCCTGACCCAGTCCAATCCTTCATTCTCTTTTACCTCCTACTCAGTCCCTGGATTTTTCCATACAACCTAGTCCCTGACATCTTACCTAAGGCATCAACCCACCCCAGCCCACCTTGATTACTTAATTAGTTTGCTTGACACTCTTTATTCCCATCCAGATTTCCTTTCTTGGGTACCTCTGGACCACCCCAGGATATATGCCACTCCTAATCCCATCCAAATCTTCCCACAATCTTTGCCTTTAAAAAAATATCAATCTTGTCTTTTGAAATGAGCAGACTCACTAGGAGTCTGGCTACTTGTTTTGTTGTCAAGGAAAATCTCACTAGTTAGACTGGAAGGCTTGAGTGGTTGAATGCTTTTGAGGCAGACCAGCACCCTATATCCTTGTATTTCAAGGTCCCCAGCAGCCCTAGACTGAAATGGTAAGGATCAAATGAGATAACATAAATTGAAAACCTTCAACTACTGCATAGTCAGCTACTATCAAATGGGATAAGATAAAGAAGTGCTTTTTAAACTCTAAAACTATGAGGGTTGGAAGCCATTTTAAACTATCGGTATTAATAACAATACAGTACTAATACAACATTGAGATTTCTTTAAACAGATTATTTTTCACCAAAATACTCAATATAAAAATGGTACAATTAGCTTTCATGTTCTCACAGTACAATATGCCTAAAAAATGTTATTTTTTCCAATCATCAGGTCCATATGTTTTTAAATGAACCACAGTGAAGTTAAACATTGAATGGAAGAAGGATGGTAAAGATAGAAGATGTAATAAGTTCTCACATCACTTGAACTCTTTACTCAGAAATGGCACAGCAAGAGAAAATTTGGTGGCAAGTTCTGTTAGGACTTGAAAGATCTAAATCCCCACAAAAACTCCTTGGGGGCTTAAAGATGCACCACTCTGGTAAGTGATAGAAGTATCACCTCTAAACTCTGCTAAGTAACCCAGGAATTTGCTGAGGGGCACCTGAAATTTTGTAGAGACCATAAAATAGATAATCGGGGGTGGATAGATGGAGGAAGTCAGAGTACAGAACTCAGGCAGCTTCCAAATGCTTGGAAACAAGCCCTCCTCTTAAGCCAGCACAGATAAAGCTCAGATTCAGTACTCTCTGAGGTCTGTTGGCTGTAGAAACTGAACTGGAGAGAACAATTTGTGGGTAGGCCTATAAGGGCACATTAATCAGTGTCCCAAGCCCACCTCAACCTGCTTCTAGCCAAGTGAGTGAAATCAGGTTAAATGAAGACCCCTCAGGCATGAATTCCCCCAAACCCTCACCCTTCTTGCCAAAGCTAAAATAACTAAGTATCCCCCTCAGGCAAATAAAATGCTCCAGGATGAAGGAGAGCCACCAAAACCAAAGTTCTTGTCTTGCCACATCAGCATTCTTACCTTAAGTTCCATATTTGGTAACAAAACCCTCATTGGTGACTAATGATCCTTTTGGCATTCTTTGTCTCTGGGATAGATTCCTGTGTTTAGATTGTATGTGTGGATTCCCAGGCAATGGGAAGAGAGGCTAGTGGGCTTCTACATTAGGATTATAAATGCTGTACGTGGTTCTACTCAGGTACACTCCCTTGCTGACACCACACATGGTCTCATGGGAAGTGCCCCTTCTCATGAGATTGTAATAAATTCCTTTTTGCCTTTTACCTTGAGGAGCCTCTGAGTTTAATTTGAGTAAGGGTATCCCACATATGTCTTTTCAGAAAAAGCAGCCTAGGGGCTTTCAGGGTAGGTCTAGTGTAGGACTCCCAACTTAAGCCAAAGAGAACCTGAACCTAGCCCAATAGTACTAGAACAAAGTCTGAGCCTTCCCTGAATCACTGGGCTGGAGAAGCCCAACTAGAGAAAACACTCTTAGGGCATTATAGGTAGTTTTCCCTATAAATAAGTGACCAGAGGTCATTGACAAGAGAAATGCCCTAGATAAAATTCAACTAGAGTATTCTCAGTAGCCTGTGCTGGGTAGCTCCTTATACAACAGCTGTGAAAAAGATGCTAGGGAGAGCCTTTTACAGGGTCAAGTATCAGAGTCTAGTGATAAAAGGGAGACTCTGGGCAATAGCCAGAACTACACCTCTAAAGTTCTTTGAAGCAGTGGCCTAGTCTGGGCCACAACTAGCTAAAAGAAAAATGTACATCTCTAAACACTTTCATCAATAAAAGAACACATCAATGAATGGACAAGCAATTTAAAAAGTGAACAACAAATTAAATGTCCTTAATAAATTACGAAGTCAAAATTCCTAAAAGCACAAGAGATTATTAATGAAAATGAGAGCACTCCCCCATAAAAATCAAACTTACAAATCATTTTTTTAAAAATGGGGTGAGAAATATGTTCACTGTAAACAAAGAACGGTATTCATTGTGAAGCCAGGGAAATTCTTATTTTATTTTAGCCAATTATTCTACATTCCTAGTGAATGCATTTCTCCCTAATGGAAAGTATCCTTGCTCAGACAAACGCAGCACTTTTTATGGGGTTCCCAATTTGAACTCCCCCCTCCCTGCCTCTTGCTCTCCATTGGCTAGATGCAACCTCCTGAAACTCCAACTTCATGTCCTCCTCCCTGATAGGTTCCTCTTCAAACATGCATGTGAAGCAGGCATACAAGTTTTGATGTTTTACCTGATCAGAAGCTTGATTTCACTAGCTGACAACTCTAATTAGAACCAGTCATCTCTGACTTACATTCTGCTATCAGTTAAAGCTGGAAGGAGTTTCAATAATGTGGAAATAGAATTCCTCCTTTTGTTTCCCACAAAGGTAAACAGATAATCTGGTCAAAGGACAGGAAAATTAAATTATTTATAATAAAAAGTTAAAATGGAGATGTCATAATTGAAGAGGAAATAAAGGAAATTATCAAAAATTATTTTACATAATGATATGGTAACAAAACTTATAACTTAAAGGAAATAGATGACTATTTTAAAAAATACATATATTAACAAAAAAAAAGTGATAGACTATTCAAGTTACTCAGTATCAGAAAAAAAAATTGGGCAAGGAATAAGTGAACTACCAAAGGGGGAAAATAAAAAAACTAAACAACATTGTCAGAATCAGACAAATGTACAAGTATAGTATATGAAATATTGAAATAATAATTAATTCTAATATGGCATAAACTATTTTCAATAATAAAAGAGTATACTTTTCTAATCTCTATCCAGGAAGAGGATAGGTAGAACCAGAAATTTGAATATCTGGCAACCAGAAAAGGTTAGAGTTACTCCATTCATGATAAGATGCCTCATGTTATTGGGATGTCTTAAAGTGATTTTTTTTTTTTGGAGGGTCATGGGGGCGTAAAAATCTTGAGCATCAGATTGAGGTTTAATAACAAATAAAATCATCCCTAAATGGAATGGACAGTCTCAGAGTTTGTTCTTCCTTTGAGATATTTAAACAGTTTGAACATTCATACTTAATTAGACTGTAGCTAGGAAGTTTCTTCCAACTCAGATTCTGTTCTTCTATCCTATCATAGTCTTATATCTATTAATATTTACCTTAAAAAACCCTTTCACCTCAACGTGGTTTCTTGGGCTCCCTTGAACTAGAGTTACTGAAGCAATTTTGAAAGCAAATTAGAACAAACCACAATAACAATGTTGAAGAAAATAAAGATAATCATGCATTTGATTTTCCCCTTTTCTTTTTAAAAATTTTAACATTTTTAAAGTTTTGAGTATCAAATTCTATCCCTCCTTCCTCCCCTCCTCTTTTCCTTCCCTCCTTATTAAGGTAATAAACAATCAGGTTATACATGTGTAATTATAATCAAGCTTTCCATATTAGTCATTTTGTAAAAGAAGAGTAGGGTCTTTTGAAGTTTTAAATGAGACCAGAACATATTGTTATAAGTGGATCTAGTGGCACATTCCAAAACTGATAGTCTAACAAGATTGTAAATGCAAAAATCTGTTGCATCTGTACAAAAATTAAAGCTCTGCCCTACTCTCCTGCAGTGTTAAACCGTATTACAAATATTATTATAGAATGAATGTGTTAAATATAATGCCCACTCTTCACATCACTAAATATAACATCCACTCTTTACATCACTAAAAATTAAGTGAGAGGTACTCTTTAGAAGACACCCCCCACTTTCCAAAATAAGTCCCTCATCACCTTTTTTGGATAAAATAGTTGAGGAATCCATATTTCAGAATAAACAACTCCAGGGAAGCTACTCTGTTAGCTGTGGTTAACGTTATATGTTTTACTTGTATCGACAATGTAGAAGTTGTCCTTTAATCAGTTTGTAAACATGTGTTCTGAGTATGTCCATCAAAATGACAGGGTGGTTGTACAATTTTGTAATTCAAACACTACATGTTAAAATCTGGACTGATGTCCTGAGTCCTCTG
This sequence comes from Potorous gilbertii, assembly GCA_028658325.1. Taxonomy (NCBI): domain Eukaryota; kingdom Metazoa; phylum Chordata; class Mammalia; order Diprotodontia; family Potoroidae; genus Potorous; species Potorous gilbertii. Next base: position 2,321 of record JAQQSK010016686.1, on the reverse strand, counting down.
CACTTAGGTTTCTTGTCAACAATTTCAACACTAGGGACAACAATGATTCTCACCAAGCCGTAATGATGCTGGGCTAGTAGAATTATTCTCTCAACCCAGACCTCCTCACCGTACAACTTTTACCCTTTATATAGATTGTCACCCCCCTCCCAGGTCCCTCACCTCAACTTTCCTCAATATGTCCAATCCACATCCAGACCTCCATCACTCTATCAACCTAAATCCAGAAACAGATTACCTCCTTGAACTCTTCCTTACCCTGACTCAAAAACAGAAAGGAAAAACACAAGACTGACCATATGAAAATATATATCTATATCTATATCTATCTATCTATCTATCTATCTATCTATATATATGTATATATGAAATGATACAGTGTGAATCATGCTTTCCTCTTGAATTTTTCAGAGGTTATCCATACCATAGGTGTTTTTCAATACTTATCTCTTCTGTGAGACTTTGACTGGTGGAACTCAACAAAAATGTCAGACAGAATTGTTCCTTGCAGTATTCCCACTAAAAAAGATAGCATATTTAGTTCACCTAGGGCCCTCATAAAAACAGGTCATTTCTTTGAAAGGTTTTTGGTCGAGCAGGGTTGGTAGGAAAGTTAACAAGGTGAGCTGTACTAGAAGCACATCCAATACATCCTACCCAACCCCCAACTTGTACACCAATAATTCCACCTTAGCTCATGATGTGATATATTGTGCTGTCACAACTTACTCCAAAGCTGTTCTGTGAGATTTTTCCCCCTCCATTGAGATTTACATTATCCAAGGTTTCCTGGACAATACTGTCCCATCCCTGTCCTATGTAAGGAGTTTAGCTAGCTGCACAGAGTTTTCGCTCTCAGTTGACTCTTGAGGATGTATGTGAAAACATCTTTGCTAAATATATCTTGGAGGTCATCTACTTATCATGTGGTAGAAAATATGTCTTACAGAGTAGAGTAGTTGGCAGTAGCTGTATCACCAAACAACAATCTTAAGAACATGCAAGAATATCTTATTGCCATTTTGTCTTCACTATATCATTAGGGGATCAGCATCAGTTGCAGAATGGCAATGCTTGTTCCAAAGTCCTTATGGAGACTGCATCAGCCATGAATTCTACATATGTTCATAAGAGTTGTAGTGATTGATCAATACTAGTAATTTCCTTTTAAAGGGGAATAGCTCATTCTTGAGATTTATGCTCGCTGACCTGTGCTCAGAAAAAGAACTAATGGAGGAGCCAAGATGGCGGAGTAGAAAGACACACTTATGCTAACTCTGAAACCATAGCCTATAAAATGTCTGTAAAGAAGAACTCCTAACAAATTCTGGACTGGTGGAAGCCACAGAACAACAGAGTGGAGGAGACTTCTGTTCCAGAAAGACTTGAAAAACCCTCACCAAAGGTCTGTCCCACATGGGACCAGAATGGAACCCAGGCCTAACTTGGCCACGTAGCCCTGGGAGGAACAGATCCGAGCAGGCTTCTGGGAAGGAATGGTGGCCGTGGGGGTCCCTCCACCCACAGGCACTACAGGTCACTGAGAGAGGCCTCCGGGCTGTCTGAGAGGGGAGCGGGGTGTCTCCATGACTCAGGCCCCCTCAGGAGGCAGCAGCAGAGGCAGCAGGTGGCCAGAGGCAGGAGCTCAGCAGTAGCTCCATTACAGAAGGTCTCTGCATAAACCCCCTGAGGGAACTGAGCCTGGGAGGTGGCCCTGTCCTCACCTGAGAACCTGATTTAATCTTACCCTGAATAGCAGCCAGCCTGCCACTGAAAACCCTGAGGCTGGGGAGCAGCATTTGAATCTCAGACCCCAAGCACCAGCTGGGTAGATCTAGGCGGGAGTTTAGAAGAATTTCAGAAGTCAAGTAACTGGCTGGGAAAATGACCAGAAAAGGGAAAAAAAATAAGATCATAAAAAGTTACTTTCTTGGTGAACATCTGTTTCCTAAATTCCTTTCTGATGAGGAAGCACAATACTTACCATCAGGTAAAGACATAGGAGTCAAGGCCTCTGTATCCCACACATCTGAAATAGATATCCAATGGGCTCAGGCCATGGAAGAGCTCAAAAAGGATTTTGAAAATCAAGTTAGACAGGTGGAGGAAAAACTGGGAAGAGAAATGAGAGAGATGCAAGAAAAGCATGAAAGATGGGTCAATACCTTGATAAAGGAGACCCAAAAAAATGCTGAAGAAAATAACACCTTGAAAAACAGGCTAACTCAATTGGCAAAAGAGGTTCAAAAAGCCAATGAGGAGAAGAATGCTTTCAAAAGCAGAATTAGACAAATGGAAAAAGAGGTTCAAAAGCTCACTGA
>JAQQSK010016685.1:0-10356 GCA_028658325.1 Potorous gilbertii | reverse complement strand
TAAGGAGATCTAGTGGACTAATCACCATTGAATTCTGATGATAATGTTTAGGAATGATTCTGACTGTAAATGAAATAGTGAAGATAAATACAGAAAACAGCTGTATGGCAAAGGAAGATGAAGGTTTTTGAATAAAGGTTCATTGACATTTATGTCCATTTTTGTGCTATCTTAATCCAGTGTATTTTTAAATTATGTTTTTGATGACAAAATATTTTACTGGTATGTTTGATATTAATTCTCACAATAGTGAGTATGCAGAATAATTTACTTAGGTTGAGAAAGGGAAATAGTTTGGGTAACATGCTTATCACAGTGAGACTCTGGGGGTTTGTCCTCATTGAATTATCTTCCTTCCCTTTTTTTGAAAAAAAATCACTATTTTCTTCGTTTCCAGTTTTCAACAATCACTTTCCTATATCCCAAATTTTCTCTCCCTCTTTTTATCCTCCCTCACTATGATGGCTTACAATCCTATACAGGTTCTACAGATTCATTCTTATTAAACACATTTGCACATTAGTCATATTACTAGGATGAAATAAAATGAAAGGGAGAAACCATGAGAAAAAAAACAAACCAATACCTGTCATAACAACAGATAAAATAGTCTTCTTCTTTGGCATTCCAAATCCATATTTTTTTCTATGCATGTGGATGGCACATTGCCTCAGGAGTCCTAAGGAATATTCTAGACATTGCATTGCTGTGAAGTGCTTAGTATATCAAAAACAATCCATGCACATTGTGGTCTTTATTATGTATAATGTTCTCCTAGTTTGACTCATTTCATTCAGCATTAGTTCATATAAGTCTTTATAGATTTTTCTGAAATAAGATTGTTCATCATTTCTTATAGCATAGCAGTATTCCATTACATTCATATACTAAAACTTGTTCATACTTTCCCCAACTGATGGGCATTGCCTCAATTTCCAGTTCTTGGCCCCCACAAAAGGAGCTGCCACAAATATATTTTGTACATATGGCATCTTTTCACATTTTTATGATTTCTTTTAGGTAAAGTCCCATAAATGATATTACTGGGTAAAATGGTATTCACATTTTGTTGCTTTTTGGGTGTAGTTACAAATTACTTTCGAGAATGGTTGAATAAACTCAAAGCTCCACCAGCAGTGAACTAGTGTTCCAACTCTCCCACATCTTCTCCAACATTTGTCATCTTTATCTTATGTCAGTCAATCTGATGGGTGTGATATGGTAGCTCAGAGTTGTTTTGATTTTCATCTCTCTGATCAATAGTGATCTAGAATATTTTTAATATGACTCTAAATAGCTTTGATTTCTTCTTCTGAAAACTTCAGTTTCATATTCTTTGACCATTTATCAGTTGGAGAATGGCTTGTATTCTTGTAAATTTGACTCAATTCTCTATATATTTGAGAAGTGAAGACTATATCACAGACACACTACTGGTAAAAGTACTTTCCAGTATTTTGTTTCCCTTCTAATCCTTCTTGCTTTGGTTTGCTTATGCAAAGACTTTTCAATTTTGTGTGATCAATATGATGTATTTTGCACTTTTTAATGTTCTCTACTTCATGTTTGGTCATAAATTTCTCTATTCTCCATAAATCTGAAAAAATATATACTAATCCTTGGTTTCCTAAATTTTTATATTACCAGCATATGTACCTAGATCTTTTTATCCATTTGGAATTTAGGTCTTGTGTACAGTATCAAACATTGGCTTATGCTCTGTTTCTTGCACACTATTTTCAAATAGTGAATTCTTATTCCAGAAACCAAAGTCCTTGGATTCATCAAAGTGTACACTGATATATTCATTGACTACTATATCTTGAGTACCTAACCTATTCCAGTGGTCTAACCCTCTGCTTCTTAGCCAGTACCAAGTGGTTTTGATGATTGCTGTTTATAATACAATTTGAGATCTGGTAGGACTAGGCCACCTTCTGTAGCAATTCTTTTCGTTAGTCCCCTTGATGTTCTAGATATTTTGTTCTTCCAGATGAATGTTGGTATTATATTTTCGACCCATAGAAAATAATTTTCTGGTAGTTTGATTGGTATCACACTGAATAAGTAAATTTATTGTGGAAGAATTGTCATTTTTATTTTATTATTTCAGCCTACTCAAGAACAAATGATGTTTTTTTCCAATTATTTAGATTTTACTTTTTAGGTGACAATATTATTTTTACTTACGTTCCTATGTTCCCTGAGTTTATTTTGACAGGTGGAATCACAGGTATTTCATACTGTCTCCTATAGCTTTTAAAGGGATTTCTCTTTCTATATCTAGCTGTTGGGCTTTGGTAGTAACATGTAGAAATGCAGAAGATTTGTGTGGGTTTATTTTGTAACCTGCAACTTATCCAAAGTTGTTCATAATTTCAAGTTTTTTTTTACTTGATTCTGTAGTTTTCTCTAAGTATTTCATTATATCATCTACAAAAAGTGATAATATATTTTTTTTGCCTAATCTAATTCTTATAATTTGTTTCTCTTATTGCTAGACCTAATATTTCTAGTATCATGTAATGGATATCCTTGTTACACCCCTCATGTGATTGGAAATGCAGCTACCTTTTCCCCATGACATGAAGTCCTTATTGGTGGTTTTAGCTAGATGCTGCCTCTAATCTTAAGAAAATATTCATTTATGCCTGTGGTCTCAAGTGAATTTATTAGAAATAGGTGCTATATTTTATCAATAGTTTTCTGCATTTATTGCAAAAATCATATATTTTCTGTTAGTTTTGTTGTTGATATGATCAATAATGCTGACAGTAAGGAGAAGAGACAGACCACATATGAAAGTGACAAAGGCAATGTGTGGTGCAGAGTGCTGGATTGATCATAGACTTATTATTCCCATGCTAAATACTCACATTCATCAAAATCGTCACCCCGAAGGAAAAATGACTACCAAAAGGATTAATGCCAACAAATTAGGACTCTTCTCTAAACTTGAACAGTTTGTTGCTGACTTGGAGGGAAAGCTGAACCAATACATAGTTGGGAACAGTGGAGCAGAAAAACAGCAGAAAAGGAGTCGGCAGCTTTCAGAGATTTGGTGTACAGCATTTCATTCGCTCATCTGGGTCCAAATACTCACAAATACCAAGACTGGTCTGATGAAAATGATGGGGAAATTCAGAAGCTGATAAATGAAAAATGGAGACTTGATAGGATTTACCAGCAGGATAGTTCATCGACATCTAAGAAGGCAGAAATTAGCTCCATCAAAAGCAAAGCACAAGCAAAGCTTAGAGAGATGCACAGTTGCTCACTCAGTAAGAAGGCAGGTGAAATTCAGTTTTATGCTGATAGTAACAATCCAAAGTGCCTTAATGATTCCCTGAAGGCGATTTAGGGACCAAAAGCTATAGTGCGTCAAAATTACTCAGTGTTGATGGAGTCACATTGATTACTGGTAAGAACATGATCCTACAGAGATCGACTGAACCCTTTGATAGTGTTCTCAACAGACCATCATCATTCAATGCTGAGGCCATTGACTGTTTACCACACGTTGAAATCAATCCCTCTTTAGCTGAACTTGCAACTGAAGAAGAGATTTTGGTGGCCATTAGGCTCCTTGCATCTGGCAAAGCACCTGGTGCTAATTCTATTCCAAGTGAGATTTACAAGGTAGGGGGACCATTGACCATACAAAAGCTGACTGACATTTTACAGGTTCTTTGGCAAGAGGAGATTATCCCCCAGTAGTTCAAAGATGCCTCCATGTTCCATTTCAATAAGGGTAAAGGGAATACATTGTCCTGGGAGAGTCACAGGTGGATCTCAGTCTTAGTCTTTTCTGGCAAAGTCCTTGCTGGAGTCCTCCTTAATAGACTGATCCTTGACCAGGAAGATGGTCATATAACTGAAAGCCAGTGTGGCTTCAGAATGGGCCAAGTAACAGTCGATATGGTGTTTGTTGCCCAACAACTGCAGGAGAAATGCTAGGAGAAGAGGTCTGTACACAACTTTGCCAGATCTGACCAAGGTCTTTGACACTGTTAATCATGAGGTTTTATGAAAAATTGTCACAATTTGGTTGCTGGAGAAGTTCATAAATATTTTACATGAATTTTATGATGACATGTTTGCAGGGTTATGGATAATGGACAATGTTCTCATGCCTTCCCAGTCACCAATGGAGGGAAGCAGGGCGGTGTGCTTGTTCCTATACTTTTCAACATGAGGTTTTCAGCCATATTGACAAATACTCTCAATGAAGATGAACCGTCAAGGTAAAGTATGATACTGATGGTAAGTTCTTCAATTTGAAAAGGTTACAAGCGAAGACCAAACTGAAGGGAGTGTTTCTGCATGATTTTCTGTTTGCGGATGATTATGCACACAATGAAATCTCTGAAGTGGAGATAGAACAAAGTATGGATCAATTCTCTGCTGCCTGTACTAATTTGGTCCAATAATTAACACCAAGGAAACATAAGTGTTCCATCAGTCACAACCACACCATTCATACATGGAACTATTGGTTAAAACAAATGGAGAAGTTGTGAATGTTGTGGATAAGTTCACTTACCTTGGCAGTGTACTTTCCAGGGATAAACACGAGGTAGATATATGCATCGCCAGGGCTAGCCCAGTATTTGGGAGGCTCTGAAGATAAGTTTGGGATACAAGATATATTAGACTGACTACCAGACTGAAGGACTACAGAGCCATTGTGCTGAACTCATTGTTATATGCTTGTGAAACATGAATAATCTACCAGCGCCATGCCAGGAAACTGTATCGCTTCCATTTGACCTGTCTTAGGAAGATTCTGAGGATCAAGCGGCAGGTTAAGGTGGCACACACTGAAGTCCTTCCTCAAGCTGAACTGCCAAGTGTTGAAACTATGATTTAGACTGTGCAACTCTGATGGGTCGGCCACGTTGTTCGAATGCAAAATATACTCTTTTTAATTTTTTTTTTATTCTTAACATAGTTTATAACAGATAAAGCGACTCAAACTTTTGGTCAAGTGATACATCTTTTTAAAGCACTTACAATATGAACAACAAGAGAATGTTTTTAAACATTAACCAACTCAGGTACAGATAATATTTATGTTGCTAACTTCACAAGCTCTTGACCTAATTTTCTCCACAGTATTACTAAGAATAAAAGGACCCTAATTTAATGTTGTTGGTCTAACGTCCTATGCCCAATAGCTTAATTTTAGACAGTCTTAGATGGCACTCTACCCAAATTGAATAGATTTGGTATTAAGCTTACAAACCTGTGGATTATAGGAAATTTGCCACTAAGAGTAGAGATATTACAGGAAACAATATCTCCCCAACTTCATGTCCATTCCAGGCAGGAGTAAATTGTTCACTTGCATTCAGTCATGCTTAAAGTCTACCAGGTATCAGCGGGGAAATTGAGTCCAGATAATTCCACCTCAGCCCATGCTGAACAGATGCTCTCCCACTCTTTCCTTGAGATCACCTAGGCAGTTCACACCAGCACCTCGTGAGCATACTGGCATCGTGTAATGGAAGCTTGGATCACATTTCTTGCTTCTCATACCTGGAGTCAGACTCAGAAGAACAGTCATTTAGTAGTCCCATTCCATCTAAAGATGGAATGTTCCTATAACTAGGTTTAAAATATGATTATCGTTTCACTTTGGCTAAGGAACATCTTTTAAGCAAGTCTTAGGTGGTTTAAATGTCTTTCTTTACATGTTCCAGTTCCTCATTAAATGGCAATCATAAAATCAAATTTACCATTAAAACCTTGACTTTTCCATCAATGCTAAATTTTATCAGAGGTTACCTTCCTCTTGGAAAGTTAGACTGAAATTCTTTTCTCCAAACTAAAGATGTCATTGATTTATTCTCAGTAATCAATTCAGTCTATTGTTTTAATATTAATTGCTTTAACCTCACTTTGTAACATGACCAATTTTTCTTCCCATCACCCCCTTCCTGCCACTTCCTAATACCTTGCATTCTGGTTGCTCCTTCCCTCAATGTTCCCTCCCCTTCATCACACCCTACCCCTGTCTTATCCCCATCTTCCTTCTTTTCTTGCAGGGCAAGATAAATTTCCATACCCCTATCCCTGTAATTCTTATTTCCAGATTATATGCAGTAAAAATTCTCAACATTCGATTCTACTACTTTAAATTCCAACTTCTCTCCCTCTCCCGCTCCCTCCCCAGTCCCATGAAGAAGGGAAGCAATTCAATACAGACTAAACATGTGTTGTTTTGCAAAAGACTTCCATAGTACTCTTTGTGTACTACTAATTAAATTGCCCTCAGACCTACCCTATCCCCCTTTTTTTGCCCCTTACAAATGGCCTTTTCCCTTCTCAAAAGTGTTTATTTCTAGTGACTCCCTTCTCCCATTTACCCTCCCTTCTAACATTCCCTTCATTCCACTTGTTGCCTCCTCTCCTACTTTCCTGTGGTGTGATACAAATTTTCATATCAAATTTAGTGAGCATGTTATTCCTTCCTTCAGCCTCATGTGGGGACAGTAGCTTTATTCACCCCCTCCCGTTTTCCCTTATCCCCTCTATTGAAAAAGATTTTTCTTATCTCTTTTATGAGTTATAACCTGCCCCATTTCATTACTCCCGTTCTCTTCCAGGTATTTTTCCTCTTTCACCCCCTAATTGTTATTTTATTTTATTTTTTTTTATTTATTGTGTGTATGTATATGGATATCATCTCTTCTGATATAACACACCCTGTTTTCTCTATCTATCTATGTGTATGTGTATGAGTGTGTGCGTATAATCTCTCCAACTGCCCAAATACTGAGAAAAAATTCAAGAGTTTAAAATATTTTCTTTCCATGTAGTAATGTAAACAGTTCAGCTGTAGAGAGTTTTTTATTTTTCTTTTTTCCCCCTGTTTACCTTTTCATGCTTCTCTTGATTTTTGTCTTGGGAAGTCAAGATTTTAAATACAAATCTGGTCTTTTCCTCAGCATGAAATCTTCAAATCTGTCTCTATCACTGAATGTCTATTTTTTCCCTTGAGGTGTTATATTCAGAAATGCTGGGTAGGTGATTCTTGGCTTCAATCGCAGTTCCTTTGACCTCTGAAATATCCTACACCAAGCCCTTTGTTCATTTAATGTTGAAGCTGCCAGATACTGTGATACCATGATTGTATTTCCACAATAGTCAAATTGTTTCTTTCTAGCTTCTTGCAGTATTTTCCCCTTGATCTGGGAATTCTGAAATTTGGCCATAATACTTCTGGGAGTTTCTCTGTTCGGGTTTCTTTCAGGGGGTGATCGATGAATTTTTTTCAATATCCATTTTGCCCTCTGATTCTATAACATCTGGGCTGTTTTCCTTGAAAATTTCATGAAAGATAGTGTCTAGGCTCTTTTTTTATCATGGCTTTCAGTTAGCCCAATAATTTTTATAATATTTCTCCTAGATCTATTTTCCAGGTCTCTTTTTCCAATGATTTTTTTCACATCATCTTATTTTTTTTTTAATTTTTGGTTTTGTTTACTAACTTCATAGTTTAACTCATAGTCATTCTTTTCCCTGGACTCAATTCTCTCTTTCAATGAATTATTTTGTTTAGTGAGCTTTTGAACCTTCTCCTCCATTTGACTAATTCTGCTTTATAAAACCTCCTTCTCCTCGTTGACTTTTTGGACCTCTTTTTCCAATTGAGTTAGCCTCTTTTTAAAGTTGCTACTTTCCTCAGAGTTTTTTTGACTTTCCTTTGGTAAGCTGCTAACTTGATTTTTAAGGTCTTCTATTGCCTGAGCCAAGTTTAAGTCCCCTTTAGAAGGAGGGCCTTTGATTTCCTCTGACAGTATGCCTTGTTCTTCCTCATCCGATGGGATGGGGGGAGACATTTGTTCCCCAACAAAGTAACCTTCTATGGTCTTATTTTTTTTCCCTTTTCTGGGCATTTTTCCAGCAAGTTACTTGACTTCTGAGCCTCTTCTCCGTACCCATCTCACCTCCCGTTATGCCCAGCGAGGACTTGGGGGCTGAGATTCAAATGATGCTTCATTTCCCACTTTCAGTGGGAGTGGGGCTGCTCTTCAGTGTGAGTTTAAGATCAGCTGCTCAGGTAGGGGCAAGGCTGCCACACAGGGCTCAGTTCCCTCAAGGGGTTTATATGGAGCCCTTCAACAGTAGATCTTGGATTCAGCTGGCTTTGGGAGCCCCTGTCTGCTGCTGCCTTCCTAGGGGACTTGAGTTATGGGGACACCCCTCTCCTGCCTCGGCTGGCTGAAAATACCCTTTCACTGACCTTTGGTGCCTGTGGGTGGATGGACCTGTGCTACCACTGGAGATTCTGTCCCTGAAGTCTGCTCGGATCTGCTCCCCTTGGTGTCCCGTGGCCAAGTCAGGGCTAGGCTCTGCTCCAGGTCCAGTGTGTAACAGACCTTTGGCGTTGGTTTTTCAGGTCACTCTGGAACAGAAATCTCCTCCACTCCATTGTTCTGTAGCTTTCGCTGCTCCAGAATTTATTGGGAGTTCTTTTCTACAGGTATTTTATGGTCTGTGGGTTAGGAGCTGGCATATGTGTGTCTTTCTATTCCATCATCTTCATAAAATATACTCTTGACAAAAAGACCATTTTATGGAAAACTTGCTTGAGGCAGGTGATCACATGGTGGCCAGAAGAAACGATAAAAGAACACTCTCAAGGACTCTCTCAAGAACTTTGGATTTGACTGTGTAACATGGGAAACACTGGCATAGAACTTCTTTGCAAGACATGCCCACATAAGAAAAGGTGCTGTGCTCTTTGAGTAAAACAGAATTGAGACAGGGCAAAGCAAATGGCAGGATGCACAAATTTGGGATATCCACCCAAAATATTCTCACTGCCTGTCTGTGCCAAACCTGTGGTAGAGCATTCTGAGCTCATATTGTTCTGATCAGCCACAGTCAGACACGCTAAAATATTACTTTGGTACGGTGATGTCATTTTGGTCCTCTGTGAAGACGAATGACAACATGAATCAAAGTAACAACCAGAGCTGGTAGTTTTCCTAATATGAACCAGCTCTTCGTTTCTGATACAAATCCTGCCTGATTATAGTGCATTATCCCCATGATAAGTTGCTGCAGTCTTTTTGTTAATATCTACTTAAAATTGTTCCATCTATATTCATTATGAAAATTGGCACATAATTTTATTTCTCTGTTTTGACTTTTCACGGTTTAGGTATCCAAACCATGTTTGTAACATAAAAAGAATTTGATGGGACTCTCTTCGTCATTTTTCCTAAGTAGTCTATGAAGAATTGGAATTAACACTTCTTTAAAAGTCTGATAGAATTCACTTGAAAAAAAAAATGCATCTTGCCCTGCAGAACTTTTCCTAAAGAGTTCACTGAGGGGGGGCAGAGCCAAGATGGCGGAGTAGAAAGACTCACATTTGCTAGCTCCGAACCCACAGCCCATGGATTCCCTCTAAAAAGAACTCCTGACAAATTCTGGAACAGTGGAAGCTGCGCAGAAACACAGTGAAGGAGATTTCCGTTGCAGAGAGCCCTGAAAAACCCACCCCAAAGGTACCCCGGACGGGAGTGGAGTCCTCCCCTCCCCCGCCCTGGCCACGCGGCACTGAGAGGAGCGAGCAGACCCAAGCAGGCGTCAGGGACCTGAATCTCCAGCAGCTGCAAAGGTCCCTCCACCCACAGACGCACAGGTCAGTGAGAGAGACGAGCTGAGAGGGGAGTGGAGTATCTCCGGGACTCGGATCCCCAGCTGCCGCGGCAGAGGCAAGATGGTGGCAGCTCCGCCAGAGACTCCCGGGGTGGGCAGGGGCTCCGTAGCATCTCCATTGCTAAAGATCTCTGCATAAACCCCCTGAGGTTACTGAACCTGAGAGGCGGCCCCGCCCCAACCTGAGAAACAGCAGATAAGCTCCCATTGAACAGCAGTCAGACCTGCTACCAAAAGCCCTCAGGCTGGGGAGCAGCATTTGAACCTCAGACCCCAGGCACTAGTTCAGGCAGATCTAGGCTAGGGTGGAGAGGACTCTCAGAAGTCAAGTAACTGGCTGGAAAAATGCCCAGAAAAGGGAAAAAAACTAAGACCATAGAAAGTTATTTTCTTGGTGACCAGAGGATTGCGCAATTCCTCTGTGAGGACGAAGAGATATGCTTAACACCAGGTAAAGACATAGGAGTCAAGGACTCTGTATCCCAAATATCTGAAATAGATACCCCATGGGCTCAGGCCATGGAGGAGCTCAAAAAGGATTTTAAAAATCAAGTTAGAAAGGTGGAGGAAAAACTGGGAAAAGAAATGAGAGAGATGCAAGAAAAGCATGAATAACGGGTCAACACCTTAATAAAGGAGGCCCAAAAAAATGCTGAAGAAAATAGCACCTTGAAAAATAGG
>JAQQSK010016684.1:0-10356 GCA_028658325.1 Potorous gilbertii | reverse complement strand
GGCTGTGGGTTCGGACCTAGCAAATGTGAGTCTTTCTACTCCGCCATCTTGGCTCCGCCCCCTGTATCACTTCTTCTGACCACCACATGAACACCCTGTGTGTGTTCTCCATAAAACTGTCTTTTTAGCAAGTATATGTTTGGCATTTGAAAATGGCCAGCCCATCGGATTTGTGCTCTCTGAAGTAGTGTTTGAAGGCTTCACAGTTGAGAAAGAGTAGTCAGATAGCTAAAGGAAGAATCAGAAGAAAATCATGTCATGAAAACTAAGAGTGAGAAGAATATTAAGGAGAAAATGGTGATTGCTAGTGTTAAAGGCCAAAAAGAGGTTAAGAAGGATGAAGACTGTGGACAAGTTACTACATTCACTAATTGGGCTCTTTGGAGAAAAGAAGTTTTGGTCAAAAGACGAGATCCATTAGAAGCTAGACTGAAGAGGAGCTGATGACTTCTTGGATGACCCCAAACATCTTGTTTCTGTTTATGGTCTTTTATAAGACTTTTTCCTGATACATTTCTGTGGGGGTAAGAGAAAGGATATCCTATACATGATATTTGCATTATACCCCACATAGTGTTATAGGAACAGAGGGACCATATTAACCATAATTGGGAACATACCTGGAATAAGTCCAGGAGAGGCTGAGAAGTCAAAGAGCTAATGCTTCTCTTGATGTCAGGATATGTCAGTATATGTCATGGTCTACTTGATGCCAGAGTCCCTGGGAGTATCTTGGACTATGGGTTACATTTACATAATGTTTTTCAATTTGGAATTCATTGTGATAAAGAATACAAGAAACTAGCCTCAGTCTGTTGTCTTTGAAAATGCTCTCTTTTGGACTCAGATGTTCTTGGTAAATCACTAGTCCTTTCCCTACTAGTTTATACTATAGGTTATTTATCACTCAATTTTGGTGTACATTTGCATCTATGTGGTTCTTTTTTTTTTATCCAATGGATTACATTGATTGACTTCTCTATTTTTCAATTAAATAATAGAGCTTGTTTTGTTAACTTCAGTTTTCTACTTTAATTATTACCCTTGGTATATTTTTAATTTTTATACTTATAGCTTAGTTCTGATTTTTTTCTTTAATTCTATGTTATTTTCCTGCTAGGGTTGTGAGTAAATCACTAAATATCTAAAGTGTTTTCGATTTTATTGGCTTTTTTTATTATATTGGCATGGTCTAAACCACAAACCCCAAATATCTCTTCATTTTTTTAAAGTCTGTCTTTATTTCTGAAAAAAAAAAGGTTTTGAGTTGTGTTTATATAAACGTCCATGTGGTTTTGGTCAGTTTCATCCCAGACACTACATTCCCTCGCTATTTTAAATAGATGATAATTCTTTTTTCTTCCTCCTGGTTTTTGTTGTAATATGTAGAAGTGTTAGTGATATGAAGGGATTTTTATAATATGAAGGGATTTTTATAATATTTTATTCTTTCCCAATTGCATATTAAAACAATTTTAAACATTTCTTAAAAAAATTGAAGTCCAAATTCTATCTCTCCCCCATCCCTCTCCCCTTTTCCTAAGACAGTAAGCCATCAGATATAGGTTATATAAGTACAATAATATAAAACACTTCCATATTAGTCATTTGGTGTAAGAAGACACATTTAAAAAAAAAAAGAATGAAAGAAAGTGAAATACAGTATATTTTAATCTATAGTCAGACAATATCAGTTCTTTTCAATAGAGGTAGATAGTATGCTTCATTATTAGTCCTTTGGGATTGTCTTGGATACTTATATGTCTGTTACTGTGAACAATAGTCTCCTGGATCTGTTCACTTCACTTTGCATCAATTCATGGAAGTCTTTCCAGGGTTTTCTGAACTCATCCTGCTTGTAATTTCTCATGGCACAATAATATTCCATCACATTCATTTACCACAACTTGTTTAGCCATTCCCCAATTGATGAACTTATGAAGGGATTTTTGAAAACAATCTTTTTTCACATGATTTAGTGGCTTTTTGTTGTTATTGTTTTTGTCATTGAAGGTTCACTGATAAGGAGGAGCTCCTGAAAAATCAATCTTCTGTAAAAAAATCTTTCCTTCCATTGATTCTGTCCTGTCAAAGGGACTCCCATTCTCTGTTCTCCAAGGAGGATGCTCCTTAGGAACCACTCCGACCATTCTCTGATTTCTCCAAGGAGCACACTGCATCCTGCAATTCCATTTTCTTTTGAAGGGACCTTCTCAGGGAACAACAGAGAAAGTCTAGAGTGACAAAAAGTGGAGTGTAGAAAGTACTGAAAACATGGCTGCCCTGAGGATTTTTTTCTTAAAATGAAGGTCCTAAGAGGAATCTGCCAATAAGAGAAAGGGGATGAACTTCAAAGGGAAGAAAGCCATGGAGAAGGTGAACAGACAGTTTTCAAAGGAAGAAGTCTAAGCAATTAACAACTGTTTAAAAATGCTCCAAATCATTAAAAATTAGGGACATTCAAATTAAAGGAATCTTGAGATTCCATCTCACACCCATCAGATCAGAGAAGATGAGAAACTCAGAAAATGGTCAATATTAGAGGAGTTGTGCGAAAACTGAGCACGCTAATGGAGTTGTAAATTACTGGTCCAGCCGCTCTGGAAAGCAATTTGGAACTATGCCCAAAATGCAATTAAACTATACATACCCTTTGGCTCAGCAATGACATGCACTCCTACTAGACTGATACCCCAATGAGATTAAAGGAAGACAAAAAGATCCTCCATGTACAAATATATGTGTGTGTGTATGTGTGTTCATGTGTGTACACGTTTGTGTGTGCGTGCATGTGTGTGCACGTGTGTGTGCGTGTGTGTGCATATGTGTGTGCGTGCATGCGTGTGTGTATGTATATATAAAAGTTCTTTTCAAGACACCCCCCCCAAATTGGAAACTAAGGAAAAGTTAACCTACTGGAGGATTGGCTGAACAAAAAAGAGTATACAAATGTATTGGGCTTTATGGTGCCTTAAGAAATGATGAAAGAGAGCACTTCAGAGGAAATTGGGAAGGTATATATAAACTTACAGAGGGCAAAGGGCACAAAAATGATAGTAGCTTTTTAAATGACATCAAGATTATGAGGAAAAACCACAAGGAAAGACTTTAGAACTGACCAGTACAAGGATAAACCTTGAATCAGAGCCTAAGAAGAAACATGGTGTCCATGTCCTGCCAGAAGTGATGGACTTGAAATGGAGAGACAGTCAGATGTGGTCAGCATGGCCAATGGGGAAATTTCCTTTGCTGGACTGTGTGCATTTTCTTTTATTTTCACAATGAGACCCAGGTTGGAGATACTATAAAAAATAAAGTTGAAAATATTTACAATGCAAAATCCGAAATTCTTTACACAGATAAAATTAAGAGAGCTAGCATTAGAAGAAAAGATATAAACATGGAAAAAATAAAAAATTCATTTAACACTTATGAAAAAACTCTGCCATCTAGAATCAATAGGGAATTTAACTGAAATTTGTCAGATCAAGGGTTATTCCCTAACATATGAGTAACCAAAGGGGATGAACAAATTGTTTACAAAAGAGTAAATGCTGCTATCAACCACCATATGAAAATGTTCAAGATCCCTAATAATGACTCCCAGCCAAGGCTCTCTGGATCACTTCTCCCTTTCCTCACCCATTGCCTCCCCCCTGGGAGGAACCTCTGCCCTGGGGCTCCACTCTCCTGACTCAGTCTCTTACCATTGCAGGATGGAGCCCTTCTATACTCCCTTAAGCCCTTCCCCCAAGTCCTTTCCCTCTCCAGCTCCCCTTTCTGTCATATTTCCTCATGAGAATAAGCCACCTAGCAGTTTCCTGCAAAGACACTCCATTCCCAGACTCCAGGCATTTTCCCTGACTGTCTCTCATATCTGGAATACTCTCCCTCTTGGTCTCTCCCTCCAGGCTTCCTTCAAGTCCTGGCTAAAATCTGCAAGAAGCTTTTCCCAATCCACTCTTAATGCAAGATCCTTCCTTCTGTTGATTATATCCTGCCACTAGACCCTTTGTACAGAGTCTTTTACATGTGGTCTTAGCCCATTAGACTGTGGATTCCTTGAAAGCAGAAACTGTCTCTTTAGCATAGTCCTGGAACCCAGTAGAGGCTTAATAAAGCCAGTGTCTGATTGAGTGGCATTCGAATGTGTAAGGTTCCTGAGAATAGTTTGTATTTGTACCCTCAGCACTTAGCATGGAGCCTGACCAATAGTAAATACTTTATCTATCTATCATCTATCTATCTATCTCTATGTATCTATCATCTATATCTATCTATGTATCTATCTCTATCATCTCTCTGTCTCTGTCTACCTATCTGATACTGTCTATCTACCTATCAATCAATTTGTCTGTCTTCTTGTTGAGTTGTTTCAGTCTTTTCTGACTCTTCATGACCCCATCTGGGGTTTTCTTGGCAGAGATACTGGGAGTAGTTTGCATTTCATTCTCCAGCTTACAGCTCCATTTTACAGATGGATAAACTGAGGAAAACATGGTTAAGTGACTTGTCCAAGGTCATACAGCCAGCAAGTGTGTGAGGCTGGATGTGAACTCAGGAGCACTCTCTCCGCTGTATTGCCAGTGGTCCATCTATCTGTCTTACAAATCTATTTACTGCTCTACCAAATAACCAGAGAAACGGAGATTAAAATAAATCTGAAAAATTTCTGCACATGCATCAAATGAACACAAAATGGTAAGAGAGGTGTTTGGAAAACTACATGTGAGACCGTGGGCAAGGATCTTAATCTGTCTACCTCCAAGTTTCCCCACCTATCGTATGGAGATCAAGACAGCATCGCTTTCCAGGGTCAAATGAGATACTAGTGGCGGGGCCTTGCACAAGCAAGAACTAGGTAAATATTAGCTATTTATTATTATTAATTACTATTTACTGGCAGAGCTGCTATTTGGTCCAAGCATTCTGGAAAACATTTTGTGGTTGTGCAAGAAAAGTTCTTCAATTGACCCAGAGAAGCCCCTCCCAGAGCTCCAGGAGGGTAGTATCGGCAAGCAAAGATCCCAGTGGACACCAACTCTCCACAGCAACATTACAGACCCTGATTCATGGGCACCGAGAACTGAGTGATGGTTGAAGGAATACCTGTGTCTGTTGGAGCAATGAAATAAAGGCAGATGTCCGAAGAACACGGAAGGAGCTTCATAGGGGGAAGAAGGCAGAGAGTAAAGGACAAGGGGCATAGTAACTCAATGCTAAATGAGGTCTCCTGAAGGGGAGCAGAACATAGGCCAATGTAGAGAAGTTGGCACCATCCTGGGAAGTCACAGATCCCTCCCTTCCTTGCCATGACTGGCACATGGAACATGGCATGTCACCCATCAGCTACTGAGGATTGTAATGCTGCTACAATCATGCTTTTCAGAGGAGTTGCTCAACACTGGAAGGACCCCACAAAATATTATCATTTTACTTTTGAAATAACCATCTTTACAGTCAGGCAACCCAGTGGATAGAGCGCTGGGCCTTGAGTCAGCAAGGTCTCGGGTCAAATCAGGTTTCAGATACTTCCTAGCTGTGTGATCCCGGGCAAGTCCCTTCTTGTTGGCCTCTGTCTCCTCATGGCAAACCCCTCTAGTACCTTTGCCAAGAAAACCTCAAGTGCTGTCGGGAAGGGTTGGACGTGACTGAAACAATTGAATGACAATTTCTATTTTCTTTCCCTTATGAGTTTGGTCCTTTGAGTTATTCTTAAATCTTTCTAGGTACTTTTTTTGGGGGGATACTTTTTGTTGGGAAATGACTGGGTTTTTGTCAGGAAATGTGTTTTGCTAGAACCAAAGGAATTAATGATTTCAAATAAAGAAAAATTTATGAGTCTTTATGAGTGTGAAAGGTATTTTGTGACTGTACTTATTAGCTGCAGTGAACAAATATTAAAAATAATTGTGAGGCTGGTATGATGATGAGGGAGGAAGAAAAAGGTTAGAGAAGCAGGAAGAAGGGAAGGAGGAAGGAGAAGAGGGAGGGAGAGAAGGTGAAAAGAAAGTCCCATTGGGCACTCTTTAAGATAGCGCTTCTTCTTCCCAGAAGGGCTCAGCCATGGAGAGTCGCCATGTTTTTACAAGCCCTTTGCACAACGGTTACACTGTCCAGAAGGGATAGGTAGGATTTCAATCGCTTCTGGTTGCTCAGCCATGTCTTCCTGCCCTTGTCCTCCAGTTGGGTTCTGAACTGCGTTTCCTTTGGCAGGACTTGGGAGCCCTCAGCCTGGATTAGCAGTACAATGCCCAGGGCTCTCAGCCTGCTTCAGAGGAACTTGGACGTCAAAATGAAAAATGATAACGCGTAAATTAAATGGCAACCATATGTTTTCTGTAACATGTCTTTGTGTGTGTGTGTGTGTGTGTGTGTGTGTGAGAGAGAGAGCGAGAGAGAGAGAGAAAGTCTCCACCCCCTGCCCTCCCCTTTGGAAACAGGTAACAAACAGCCCTAGTTGCTAACAAAGTCTCAAATTCACCCCTGGGGCTTCAGTTAAGGATCCCAAATGAAACAGTACAGTTAGAAAAGCTTGGCCAAAGCAGTGCCTTTAAAAGCCAACTGGCTACCTGGGGAGGAAAATACCCCAGCAACCTAGGGGATGGGCAGTGGGGGCTGGCTAGGATCAGGGGCTGGGTCCAAAGCAGCATTAGTTTGCTGGGAGACTTTGGGTCGGGCTCATAACCTCAGTTTCTTCATCTGTCCAATGAGGTAATAATGTGTCCTCCCTGCCTACTGAGGTATTGCCCTTCCTGGGCTCCACTCGAAACCACTCCCCTGTGAGGTGGACACCTACCTTCTTGGCCCTGGAATGCTTCCACCAAATAATCTCATACTTACCGTCAGGTAGCCTCGGAAGGCAAAGGGGACCCCAGACCTGGAGCCTCTGACACCCACTGGCCATGGGCCCCTAGGCCCCATCCAGCTGATCCATGCAGAACTAGCAGTCACTTGCAATAGATCACTTGTCTCTTAATCACTTTAGGCCTCGGTTTTCTCAGGTGGGAAATGGGCGTAATGTGAGTGCACTAACCTCTCTGGAGAGGCTCAAATGAAAGATTCATTTAAGTTGTTCTAATGCTTAAGTCTTTGCAAAGATGTCACTTGTCCAGGTGAGCTGCTGATACAAAATGCAGGAAGCATTATGTGGACCCAGAGAGTGTTGGCCCTGGAGTCCAGAAGACCTGGATTTCAATCCCACCCCAAACACTATCTGTGTGACCTTGGGCTAGTCATTCCACTGTTGCCTGACTAGGCTCCTCATCTGTAAAATGGGGGTAATCATGCCACCTACCTCCTAGGGGGATGAGGATAATATTATGTAATATTTACAAAGTGTTTTGAATTTCTTGAGGGATTCTGTATCTTCTAACTTTAATCCTAAAACTCCATTTTCTATTAGATTATTTTTGGGGTGGAGGAGCATCATAAATGGGTCTAAGCAGGATGACGTTGGGGATAGAATCCAAGCACTCAGTACAAACCACCAACCCCTCTTCTGCTAAGATTGCACATCTGGCCCCTCCTCCCACCCTCCAAGGTTGCTGGGGTACTTTCCTCCC
Organism: Potorous gilbertii; assembly: GCA_028658325.1. NCBI lineage: Eukaryota > Metazoa > Chordata > Mammalia > Diprotodontia > Potoroidae > Potorous > Potorous gilbertii. The sequence continues at coordinate 2,791 of JAQQSK010016684.1, read as the reverse complement.
CAGGTAGCCAGTTGGCTTGGGAAGGTGCAGCTTTGGCCAGCCTTTTCCAACTGTCTTTGTTTTACTTGGGAACCTTAACTGAATCCTTCACCATGATCCTTAACATTGGGCCAGTCATAGATTATGAGACAGAGAACCTGAGTACGAAACTTTGCTCTTGCTCAGTGATTTCAGCCCTGTTCGACTCTTTATGACCCATTTTGGGGTTTCCTTGGCAGATACTGTAATGCTTTGTCATTTCCTTCTCCAGCTCATTTTTATAGATCAGGAAACTGAGGCAAACTGAATGAGGTGACTTGCCCAGGGTCACACAGCTAGTGGGGATCCATCTCCAGTCACCCTGATCTGTGTCTTGCCACGGGACCCAGAAGGCTCCAGAGGAAAGAGTGAGGCTGGTGACCTTTGGTAGCCCTGCTGCACTTAAATCCAATTCAATGAGTGAGCTGAGGTACCCCTAACCTCTGACACAGGGAAAATGAGATAGGACACCCGATGGGGCATGACCTCATGTTCATGCTTATGTGTTGGGCACAAATGATCCTTTTTTCTTTCAAGATACAGAATCTGGGGGGCCCAGGAAGGGTCTATCAGATAAATCCCATGCCCAAGTCGAGACTATCATGATTGTTGTGAGATGGTTGCTGCCTTTGCCTCAGAATGTGAAAGACCTGTGAAGTTAGTACCCCCTAGTCACTGGTAGAGGCTTTGGAGGATGGCCTTGAGTCTGGTAAGCAGCTTCATCACTGACCTTGTGGGTCCACAAGGCAATGCAAGGGCAAAATGATGGAGCACAAGGGCCCTTAGAACAGAGTGATCCATGGACCACCAAGGTGAGACTTCAGGGGGGCTGGACACTTGGATGGTCACAGCTTCATGGTCGCCAAGCTCTAATGGAAATTTAACAATCCTTTCAATGATTTAAAAACATGATTCAGAGAATGTCTGTCCAACAGACTGGCCACCAAAGGGAGGGTATCTCTGCCCAAAATGGGGTAAGATCCCCTGCCTTGGAGTAGTGAGACACGGAGCTCAGACGGATGATGGGGCACAGCAAGGAAAGAGCAGACCCAGCGAAGCCTGGAAATCACCTGGTTCTCATGTCTCATTTTACAGAAGAGGAAACAGGCTCCAAGGGCCAGGACCTTGACCAGAGGCCCCTCCTGGCTCTGGCTTCCTCACATCCTGCCCAGACTGTGTCCACTGCCCCTCTCATCCAAAGGACCCCTAAGCCTTTTCCTGCTTGGAAGTTATGAGCCCGGATGAGCCAATCGTTTGCATACAAATAATTCCACTTTAACTTTCTAATGGATCAGGACCCTTTGCCGCAGGACATGTGCCACTGACTCCATTTACCCACTGAGTCAGGTTTTCTCCAAAGGAAGCTGCCACAGGGAGAATGTTTCCACCCTTCACTTGAATGAGATTTCCTTTTTGTCGCCTGATCTGTTCCCTTCCAGTGTCCCTCCTATACACACACACACACACACACACACACACACACACACACACACACACACGCCAGGTCTCAGTGAGTAGCCAGCTGTATACACAGGCTGGTGAGCAAGTCCCCTGATATGAGCTGGAGCTGAGGCCCCAGTCAGTAGGCTCCGTCCTGACAGCAGTTGTGAATTCCCAGGCTAATTGGTTGGAAAGTTTTTGGCTTGAAGGGAAAGAGGATCCCATGACAAAAAGCAGACTTTGTGTCTCATGTCAGCAGGCTGGGGCTTGCAAAAGTCCGGGTCTAATTTATTCCTGCTCCTTTGTATAAGACAAAGAGTGTCCCTCTGTAAGTATGCTTCCTACTATTCATGGCAGCCCCAAGTCTGGAGCCCAACTTGGAATCAATCACTTGGCTTCAGCAACAGCCCCTTTAAAAACTGCACCCTCTGCCCTTGCTGCTCTGAGTGTGGGGGCCCATGAACTCTATGCTGGGGGACTGTAGCCTCCTCTTCAGTCAGTCAACAAATGCTTTTTACTAAGTGGCTTAGTTGGTACAGTGGATTCAGCACCGAGCCTAATGTCAGGAAGACTCCTCTTCATGAATTCAAATCTGGCCTCAGACATTTCCTAGCTGTGTGACCCTGGGCAAGGCATTTAACCCTGTTTGCCTCAGTTTCCTCATGTGTCAAATGGGCTGGAGAAGAAAATGGCAGAGCACTCCAGGATCTTTGCCAAGAAAACTTCTAATGGGTTAATCGAGAGTCAGACCCAACTGAAAAAATGACAACTACAAAAATGCCAGTTTCAGTCTTTAGCTCTCCCTAATGGCATAGCCTCCAGACCCTTCTCGTACCTGATCGCTCCTCCCAAAGATCTCCAGGGGTCGAAGCCCTTGATGTCTCAGGTGTTCAGCAGGGAAGCAGGTCCCTCCTCTTCCTCTCTCAGGAGGCTCTGCCACCCACCCTCCACCTAGACCCCCACTTGCTGACCCCTTTCAGCTGGAGGCCGAGTCTTGTGGGGTCCCCATGGCTACTCGACCCAGAGCCCACAAAGCATGGTACTGGATAAACTGAAATTAGAACTTGGCTTCCAGGTCTGGGTTCAAGGAGGGATTATCTATAGTTTGTCCTATAGAAAGCAGGAGGAGGGATCTATGGCAAAAACCCAAACAAAATGCTCCTATTTTGATAGAGGCTGTGGCCTCTAATGGATGACAAAGTGCTTGTGGGTGTTACTTGATGGAACTTCACAGTTCTGGAGAGGGAGAGACCTAGAGGGAGCAATCTTCCTCTCTAAGACCCTGAGGCTTGCCCAGGATCACACAAAGCAATTCTACTTATTATATTGGATA
>JAQQSK010016683.1:0-10358 GCA_028658325.1 Potorous gilbertii | reverse complement strand
CAATGGACATCTAGTCCAACTCACACCTGAAAGGAATCCATACTATAATATCTAGCCTCTGTTCAAAGACCTCATAGGGGAAATCCACAACCTCTAAATGCAGCCCATTCTGCCTTTGGACAGCTAAGCTAAGATTGTTATGGAGTTTTTTCCTGACTTCAAGCCTAAATTTGCCTTTCTGCAACTTCTGCTGATTTCTCCTGGTTCTGGACCCTTGGGCCAATCAGAAAAAGTCTAATTCTTCTTTCATATGAGAGCTCTTCACATACAGCTGTCCTGTCCCTCCTGAGCCTTCTCTAAGCTAAGTAAACCCCCCATGCCCCACATGCCTCACATGCCCACCGCTTTTTTTCCTCTTTCAAGGCAATTAGGGTTAAGTGACTTGTCCAAGGTCACACAGCTAGTAAGTGTCAAGTATTTGAACTCAAATCCTCCTGGCTTCAAGGCCAGTGCTCTATCCACTTTGCCATGTAACTGCCCCAACCCCAGTTCTTTCAACCAAACTTTATATGACATGGATTTAAGTCCCTTCCTCATCCTGGTTCTTCCTAATTTTCAGTGTATCAATATCTTTCTTAAACTGTGATGTCCAGAACTGAACACAGTATGCCAGACCAGGGCAGAATACAATGAGACTATTGCTTCCTTTTTCCTGAAAGCTATGCCTCTTTCTTTATGTAGCCCAAACTCTTATTAGCTTTTTTGGTTCCCATCACTGACTCAGTTAACCAGCACTATATTCCAGGCCCCGTGCCAAATACTACTGATAAAAAGACAAAAGTGAAGCTATTAGTGCCCTCAAGGAATTTACATTCTAATGTGGAAGACAACATGAATACACACACATATGAGAAACAGAAAATGACTCCAAAGTAATTTTGTGAGGATAGTGAACTAGTAACTAGGGGGAGAGGTGTTAAGAAGGGCTTCATTATAGAAGGTGATGCTTAGGTATGGAGGTGGGAGATTGGAGTATCATTCGTGTAGACCCATGAGGGCCATTGAGGTTGGATCATAGAGTGTGAGGAGAGGAGCACTGTGTAAGAAGAGTGAAAATACAGGAATGGGTCAAGTTGTGAAGAGATTAACTGTCAAAAAGGGAAGTTAAATTTGATCTTATAAGTAAATGAGGAAACACGGAGGTTATTGAGTACTCCCCTAGTTTGGAGTAGGGGTTGGGTGGAATGTTACTATAACAACTGTCCTTGATATACTGCTTAGTAAATAGCCTTTTCACAAATTAATTAACTTTGATAATCAATGGAGAGCCCACCAATAGGTGCTTATGACAGTTCTAGAAACCCTAGCACCTTAGCTTTATCCCTAGAATCTTGAAGGGAGAAATATTGAGCTTCCCTCTGGGGTCCCAAACAGTCACTGCATCACTAATTCAGGAATTAGCTCCAAGGCCTCCTGGATCACCCTAACCTCACCATGCCTTGGTGGAGCTTCTACCTTGGGGTCTCACTGTCCTAATTGTGATTGCTTCAAGAGTAGTTTTAGTGCTTCGCTTTGCTCCCTCTTGGAACTATGAACTATAATCAAATCAGTTACCGGTTTCCCTGGAATAGGGCATGTCAATCTACTCCCCTTTGGTTGTACTCATTGTAACTTTGAGACCAAAACTTCTCTCCCTGGTCATCACATCCCTTTGTGTGTCTCTTATTAGGATGTAAGCTTCAGACAAGACTTGTCGTTTTTTAAATTTCTATTTCCAACTTTTAGCACAGTGCCCAATGTACTGTAAGTACTTAATAAATGCTTTTTTATTTTCACTCAGTCATCTAGTTTCTCAGAATCCTTCCTATGCCACCATAATAATCTACTACATTCATATTTGTTCAACCATTTCCTAATTAGTGAGCACCAACTTTGTTTCCACTTCCTCACTAACTCAAAAAGTATGGTTATGAATATTTTTGTACATAGGCTAACCTTACTTTTCTGTCTTAGAGCAGGTCATTTATCTTGTATTATCTTCATCATATGGAGTAACCATTAATTTTATGCTTGTTTTTTCCTGATATTGAGGTTTATTACTTTTAATTAATTATTCCAGTGCCTGGTTTTTATTAGTCTCTTAGTATGTTTTACTTTCTCTATGTTAACAATTTATTCCTTAGATCCCTGGACTGCTCCCAAAGAAATGACCAAGGGAAAATAACAAAAAAACCCCCACCACCCCTTTCCAGGAAGTGAACCCTTCTAAACTCTGCAACCTTAAAATGGCAGCAGCTTTGACCCTCCTAACTCCAGAGGAACAAGAGGAATTTCTGACAGTGAAGGTGGAGGAGGAGAATCATACGTGGGGGCAGGAATCTGGACTACAGAGGAATGACCCTTATACTAGAGAGATCTTCCGAAGGCAGTTCAGGCGATTCTGTTACCAGGAGACTCCTGGGCCTCGTGAAGCTCTCCGAAGGCTTAGAGAACTTTGCCTTCAGTGGCTGAGACCAGAAGTGCACACAAAAGAGCAGATTCTGGACTTGCTGGTGCTCGAGCAGTTTCTCAACATCCTCCCTGAGGAGCTCCAGACCTGGGTGTGGGAACATCGTCCAGTGAGTGGAGAGGAAGCAGTGACTGCCCTGGAGGATTTGGAGAGAGAGTTTGATGAGCCAGGAGAGCAGGTGGGAAGTGGAGGTGTGAGCTGTTTTGGCAGAATAAGGGTTTAAACTAACCAACAGGAAGAAAGAGAAACAGTGATAATTAGTAGGCATGGTTCAGTCTATTCTCTGTTTTACTTTTTCTCTAGTTTGTTGCTTCCCCAAGCCCCAGAGAATTAAATTAAATTAGACATTTGTTTTTCCTTTCCTGTCTTCTGTCTCTAGGGGAATGTTCCTTGTGGTCTAGTTTTTGATATTTAAACTCTGGGTCTTGGTAATTGCCTCATAAACTTGACTTGTTTAATTGCTTCTAGGTTCCAACTCATGCTCATAAACAAGAAATGTTCTTGGAGGAGATAGTGCCTATGGAAGCAACACAGGAGTCACAAAATATTCAGTTCCAGCCCTTGGAAACACAGATCCAATGTAAATCACAGGAGATACATCCTGTCAAAGAAATTGGTAAGAAGCAAAATTTTATCTGGAAGTCTACTACCCCCTAGAATTGGTCATTCTCTGAGTATTTTTGTGGAAAAGGTTCTACAGAGACTCTTTCTCTATAACTTGTATATATGTGTACATTTTATATTCAAGAAAATTGAATGGAATACACAAGACTTGATTTGCTAGACAAGTGTTGTCTTTAACCTTGAAATATGACACAGGTAAAATACCATTATAAAGACTGCCAGTTTAACAGTGCTCTCCATGACCTAGTGGATGCTCATAGACAGGAACTGTTATTTTGTTAACAGCGAATAAAGAAAAATTATTTGTTTTAGTCAGCCAAAATCTTCCTTCCTTTTCCTTTTATCTTTTTCCTCCTTTACCACTCCTCCACCTCCACCAATTATGAACACACTAAGAACTAAACCTATTACAAACATGTATAGTCAATCAAAACAACTTTTTATATTGGTCATAGCCAAAAAAGAATATTTATCTCATTCTAAGTCCTTTATTTCTCAGTCAGGAGATGCTTTATCATTAGTTCTCTGGAATTGTGGTTGGTTGTTACACCGATGAGAGTCCAACACAATAGTGTTCCATCATATTTATATACCATAACTTTCTGTTTTCCAATTTATGGGCATCTCCTCAGATTCCCATTTTTTGCTACCTTAGAAATAACAATAAATATTTTTTACATCCTTAGAGTTTATTTTCCTTAAGATCATTCCTTCCCTTAATCTACTTTCCCTCTAATTCTCCCTCTCCCTTTCTCCATTTTCTTCCTATTTCTCTGATGAGTGAAATGTATTTTTATGCTCACATGTAAGTATGTAAGCATGTATGAGTGTGTGGTGTATGTGGTACGTGCATGTGTATGTGTGTGTGTATGTGTGTATTCTTCCCTTCTCTGACCAACATGAACAAGTGTTAGCTATCCACCCCCATACACCCCCATTTGTTTGTATAGATGTCTATACTTGAGCACCCTGATTATGTAAGATAATTTTGGGAATCCTCCTTTCCTATCCCCTTTCCCAGCATATTCATGTTCCCATCTCTTTTCATTCTTCTCTTAAGATCATCAAGAATAACCATTTCTAAGCTTCCCTCGATTAGATTCCATCTATAATCCCCGATGATGATGGGATTCAGATGGGACACTTGTATCATCTAATATTTGAATGTAAGCAGTTTATCCGCATTCATTCATTTATCATTGTTAATTTCTGTTTACCTTTTTATGTTTCTTTTCACTTGTGTGTTTGAACTTAAAAATTTCTACACAGCTCTGGTCTTTTCATCAGGAATGCATAAAGTCCTCTATTTCATTAAAGATACATTTTTTCCTCTAATAGCTTTATACTCCATATTCTTGGCTTCTAGGTAGTTTCTAAGTAATATAGAGTCAGAGTAATAGGTTAGTGGAAATTTGCTCAACTCTAATAGTAGATGAAATAAGTTAATAGATACAAGTCTATTAGGTTGATGAGTCACTAATTATTATCAATATTAAATATTATTAATTATTAATAATTATTACACTTACTATGTGTCTAGTACTATGTTATGCACTGGGGATATGAAGAATTTGTGTATTATATGAATTTCAAAAGATGAAAGTCATTGAAGAATTGTGGTAGAGGAATGATTTGAAAGCAGTATTTTTGAAGGTGGAGCTGGGATGACAAAGTGATAGGAAATAATGTAGTAAGCTCCTCTCCACAAATTGCTTCTAAAAGATCTAGAAAATGCACCAGGTTAAATTCTGACAAGGAAATTCAGAAAAAGGTGCAATGAGTAATTTGTCTAGCCAAACAGTATAGGGAGACAGACAGGAAATTCAGTGGACAATGGGGATACAGTTTGACCAAGGGTATGCTGCATGAGTGGTCCACTCTAGCACCAAAGGAGAAGTTGTTCACCAGGGCAAGAGGAAATCTCAGGACCATATGAGTCATCCTAAGACCCATGAGGGCACTTCAGTCTGAGAGGTACTATCTGGCAGCTTTACTGGCTATTATCCAGTCTCAGTCAAAAATCTAGGGTTGGATGACAAGGGGACCTGCACATTGGCAGTGGAGTGCCCTAAAGAGAGGCCCTGGACTATGAGAAATACCTTTTAAAAACCCACAAAACTTAGAAACTCTGATCAGCATAACGACCAACCATAATTCCTGAAGAATGGTGAAACATAACTATCTACCTTTTGATAGAAGTGATGGACTCAGAGCACAGATTGAGACAAAACTTTTTTAGACGTGGCTAGAGAGAAATTTTGTTTTGCCTGATTGTACATGTTTGTAACGGGTTTTCTGTCATGCTTTCTTAATAATAGAGAAAGGGAATGGTGGTGCCAAAGGAAGTGTGAGACAGAGAAGGATGATCTCTGTTTAAAAGTAAAATTTAATTAAAATAAAACAGTAGTAGGAAACAAGGAATATGTCTACTTCTCTTCCTAGTCTTGTGGATGGAAGACAATAGAAGTAGCTTCTAGTGAATTCATGAAACTATTAAAAATTAAGTATCTTCTACTGTAATCATCTGTCAGACTCTTCTTATTTTTTTTCCTTTTTATCTAGCCTATTTATAGTACACATTACTGTTTTTACCATCCTACTTAATTCGACTTGAAGCTCCCATTTCTCCATATTAGAACCTTTTGTTGTCATATTCAAATCATGTACTCTCAGTGAATTGGTTTCAGCTGAAATATCCTCTACCCCAGCTCTCATCCTCAAGAGCCTTTCTTCAGGCCTATAGAACAGTTGATATGTGTATAATCTATTTTTTATTTTAGATGGCAAGACCAGCATTGAGAATGGAGAATTAACTCCAAAACAGGAAACTTCTACAGAAATGGATAGAACTGACAAACTGAATTGTGATGTTCTCCAAGGTCCTGAATGTAGAGAAATGTGTGAACGAGAAGGCAAATCAGAGAGACAATGGGGGAACCCTGCAGTGGAAAGACCTTATGTATGTGGTGAATGTGGGAAAAATTTTACTCAGAATTCCATCCTAATTGAACATCAGAGAACGCACACTGGAGAGAAGCCTTATGAATGTAATGAGTGTGGAAGAGCCTTCAGTCAGAGGTCTGGCCTTTTCCAGCATCAGAGACTCCACACAGGAGAGAAACGATACCAATGTAATGTCTGTGGCAAAGCTTTCAGTCAGAATGCAGGGCTTTTTCATCATCTCAGAATCCACACTGGAGAAAAACCCTATCAGTGCAATCAGTGTAATAAAAATTTCAGTCGGCGCTCAGTCCTTATCAAACATCAGCGAATTCATACTGGAGAAAGACCTTTTGAATGTGATGGGTGTGGCAAGAACTTCATTTATCACTGTAACCTTATTCAGCATCAGAAAATTCATGCAGTGGCTGAGTCAAGCTAGCTCCTTGCAGTAGGGGCTAGCACTAGACCTTCCATTTCTTTGGTACAGGGAACTCCCAGAGAAGGAGACCCTCTCTCTTGGTGCAGTTTGGTACTTTCTAGTCTTAGAGAGTTGACTAGAGGCATTGAGAGGTTAAATGCCCTGTGAAGGGTTACAAAACCAGTGTGTGTCAGAAGTGGGACTTCAACCCAGGGCTTACTTTTTCCAAGGTGAGCTCTCTTTCTGCTGTGCTGTGCAATAAGTGGGGCAAAATTTACAGATGCCAGAATTGTAGACACTTTATCTGGGGAATTAGTTCTTTATTTTATCCTCCTTTGAGAATGGGAGGATATTAATGGTGTTTAACTTTTTTAGTATAATAAAATCCTTCCAGGGAAAACTAGTGGTGATACCTAAACCATTTTCTCAGATAGGTGCTTATTTTAAATAATATATTAGTGTAAATTATTGCAATAATGCAATGAACTTTTAATTAAGAAGAAGCCACATTCTTAAGAGAATTCATAATGCTACACTGATAACAGCTTTGTCAGGATACTGCTTCCAATACAATCAGTCATACTGTATCCCTAATCAAAAATGAACATCAGTCAAATATGCTTATCTGCTTGATATTTGCAAGGTGCCCTGCAGCCATTAAGTTTCTCAGTCCATTTTTAATATTTCTGGATGTAGAAAATGCCTTTCAAATACAACCTGAGCATGGTGCTTTATCAAAAGTAAGTTAATCTGCTTTGTTTAAAAAATTGGAAAAACCAAAATACTTAGTATTTTCAATAGCCTGATTCTGTTCATATCTCCCAGTGTAGTGACACGTTCTTAAAACTGAAGAAGGGAGAAAGTCATGATGCACTATCCTTCTTAGAATTAAATTAGTCAGCATTCTCAGAATTAAAGAAAATATATTTTCACAATTCAGTGAATGGTCATAACCTGCTGCATACATATACTTGCCCAGATAACTTTTAGCATACCAATTTATACTTTGATATCTCTGCAGATTCTTTTGGTGGGATTGTAGCTTACTCATCATTTCATTTGTCATCACATATATTCATTATGATGGTTTTTCATAAGCCTAGGTGTCATCAGTACTCCCTTTTTAAACAATCACCAAGGTTCCCATATAATAATCTGTTATATTCACCCAAAGTAATTTCTCTTTTCTGTCAAACAACATTGAATAACTACTGTGGACAAAGCCTGTGGACAAAGACATGCTGAAAGGATAAAGCAATGTAAGACATGGTAATGACCTTTGTGGAGTTGATAAGCTATTTGGGAAGATGGAAAATAAGGAAAATGACTTAAAATAGACTGCCAGAACTGGAAGGGAATTTAGAGATCATTTAGTCCAAGGATTCGTAAACTGCAGTCTATGAACTTGTTTTTAAAAACGTTTTGATAACCATTTCAATATAATTGGTTTCCTTTGTAATCCTATATATTTTATTTTGTGCATTCAAAAATATTCTGAGAAGGGATCCATAGACTTTGCCAAACAAGGTTAAGAATCCCTGATCTGTGTCCAAACACCTCATTATACAGATGAGAAAACTAAGGCCCAGAGAGGTTAAATCTCTCTTTACTCCAAAGTCACAGAGCTAATTTGAACTGAGACTAGACCTCAAGTATCTTAATTCTCAACTTTTCCACTATAATAAATAAATCATCACCCAATGATAATTAAAAGCATGTCTTGTTAAAAAGAAGTGGGAAATGATTGAATTGTAAATCAAGAAAATTTTTTAACATAAAATTTTATTATCAGGTCATCTCAGTTGTGTTTCAGTAAATCTGCACTTTTACTAATAATAAATAAAATCCCTTCAGATTTTTTCATTTCTGTATTTTGATTTGTTGCCTTTTCTTGTTTTCTGTCTACTCCTCTCTTCAGCCCATATTATCCTTTTCATATTTCAAAGCCAGCAGCTTCAATAGCATGCCAGGATAAAGAACTTCAGCAACAACTCCTATTCCAGTGTAGAAGAATGGGAAAAAGGAGTATTTAATAGACACTACAACAATATAACACACTAAACTGAAGCTACCCAACTTCGGTCCAGTGTGTTGTATTGTAGTGTCATTATTTTTCTTTAAATTTGTTGCTCATTATGAATTATTTAAGGAATTACTATTATCAGAAAAATACTAATTTTAATTTTTTATTTTGTGAATATTTTAAAAATCTTAAATGTAATTTTTATTATGTGTTTACACCAAAAATTTGAATGGCAGAAATGAGTAGAAAAATTCAACATAAAGGAATTTTATTTATGGACAATTTTTCAGGAACACTTTATAAAGTATAAAGTAATATAATATAACATGGACTGAGATAATAAATGTCAATTTTACTTTTTTATTAATTAATTTATTTTTAGTTTTCAATATTCACTTCCACAAGATTTTGAGTTTCAAGTTTTCTCCCCATCTCTCTCCTCACCCCAGGATGATTATTCTTTCCCCTAATCTGCCTTCCCTTCTGCCTCCCTACTTCTTATATTACCTTCCCTTCTATTTTCCTGTAGGGCGATATAGATTTCAATACCCCATTGCTTATATATCTTATTTTCTGGTTGCATGTATGAAGACTTTTTACCATTTTTTTTAAAACTTTGAATTTCAAATTTTCTCCCTCCCTCCCTAACCATCCTCATTGAGAAAGCAAGCACTTCCACATAGAGTAAACATGTGTAGTCATGCAAAACACTTCTATAATAGTCATGTTGTGAAAGACTAACTATCCTATCCTGCCCCCACCCATTTATTCTATTCTCTCCTTTGACCCTGTCCCTTCTCAAATGTCTGCTTCTCTTTACCCCTTCCCCCAATCTTCTCTCCCTTCTATCATCCCCCTTATCCCATTTCCCCTTATTTTCCTATAGAGTAAGATAGATTTCCATACCCAATTTAGTATGTGTGTTATTCCCTCCTTAAGCCAAATCTGATGAGAGTAAGGTTCACTCATTCCCTCTTACCGCCCCCCTCTTTCCTTACACTGTAAAAGCTTTTTCTTGCCTCTTTTATATGAAATAATTTAATCCATTCTACCTCGCCCTTTCTCCTTCTCCCAGTACCTTCCTCTCTCACCCTTTTACTTTTTAGATATCATTTCTTCATATTCAACTCACCCTGTGCTATCTATCTGTCCGTCAGTCTTCTATCATTCCTTCCAACTACTCTAATACTGAGAAAAGTCTCATAAGTTACAAATATCATCTTTCTATGTAGGAATGTAAACAGTTCAAACTTAATAAATCTTTAATGATTTCTCTGTCCTGTTTACCTTTTCATGCTTCTTTTGAGTCTTGTATTTGAAAGTCAAATTTTCTATTCAACTCTAGTCTTACCATCAAGAATGCTTGAAAGTCCTCTGTTTCATTGAAATTCCATTTTTCCCCCTGAAAGATTATGCTCAGTTTTGCTGGGTAGGTGATTCTTTGCTGTTATCCTAGCTCCTTTGACCTCTGTGATCCCTTAGTGGAGAAGGTGCTAAATCCTGTGTTATCCTGATTGTGTTTCCACAGCACTTGAATTGTTTATTTCCAGCTGCTTGCAACATTTTCTCATTGACCTGAGAACTCTGGAATTTGGCTACAATATTCCTAGGATTTCTCCTTTTCTTTTAGGAGATGATTGGCAGATTCTTTCAATTTATATTTTACCCTCTGGTTCTAGAATATCAGGGCAATTTTCCTTGATAATTTCTTGAAAGATAATGTCTAGGCTTTTTTTCTTTGATCATGGCTTTCAAATAGTCCAATAATTTTTAAATTATCTCTCCTGGATCTATTTTCTAGATCAGTTGTTTTTCCAATGAGATATTTCACATTGTCTTCAATTCTTTTCATTCTTTTGTTTTTGTTTTATAATTTCTTTGATTTCTCATAGTCTCATTAG
>JAQQSK010016682.1:0-10358 GCA_028658325.1 Potorous gilbertii | reverse complement strand
GAAGTACAAAAATTAACTGGAGAAAATAGCATCTTGAAAGGAAAAATTGGGCAGATGGAAAAGGAGATGCAAAAGTTAACAGAAGAAAACAATTTGCTAAAGATTAGAATTGGGCAAGTAGAAACTAATGACTCAATGAGACAGCAAGAATCAGTGAAACAAAATCTAAAGAATGAAAAGATAGAAGAAAATGTAAAATGACTAGGGAATATCAACCATCATCCTCATATACAGCACAGCGTTTTTCAGACTATCTTCTTTGTAGTCATTTAGACAGCATCTCACTTCATGATCTCACATTCTCCTATCTGGACAATTTCACTAACCTTCATATTCTTGACCCTATCTCAAAACCCTTCTTTCTAATCAGTTCCCTACATAACCTGAAAAGTGAATTTCCTAAAGTGCAGGTCTGACCATGTGTGGTACCAACGTGATATTCACAGCCCCTAAGGCAGCAATGAATACGCCACATGGAAGATAGAACCAAAACTTTATTCAAACACTAGAAAGTCAAATCCCAACACCAGAAAACCAAATTCAACACAGAAACAAAGGAATCCATCTTAGTAACCAAGAAATCTATACACAATAACAATGCAGGAGACCATCTCTCTTAAACAAATCACAGACAAGCTCTCCCACTCACATTAGTTGCTGTCCCAGCTGCCTGCTTTCTCTGTCCTTCCTAGCTATGACTAGTCTGACCAACTTCTCAACTCTGCTCCAACTCCACCCCTTGCTGTTCTACTCACTCAGCAAACTCCTCCAAACACAGGCTCCATGTCACATGGTCCTATTAATGAATGGGAAAGATCTCCACATTTAAATTGCCGTTACACTGCAATGCTCCCCTTCCTAGTACATACCAGTGATTTCCTAATGACTGCTTGTTGTTCAGTGGTCTCCATCATGTACAACTCATCATGACCCCATTTGGAATTTTCTTGGCAAAGATACAGAATTGGTTTTCCATTTCTTTCTCCAGTTCATTTGACAGATGAGGAAACTGAAGCAGAATTAAGTGACTTCCCCAATGTTACATAGTGAGTAAATATATGGGACCAGATTTTAATTCATGAAGATGTCTTGTCAATATCATGCCATGCAACTCTATGTAGTCTGCCACCTACCTACCCTAATGACAATTGAACCAAGTATATATGCAAATCTTTAGCTCATCCTTTAAAAAATACATTTCTATAGGTTTTATGATACAAATAATTCCTTTTAGTAGTATCTTTATATAATTTTTAAATAAATATTCCAATTTGACATGAGTACATGTTAATTTTTAACTGATATAGTCATGTATATTTTTAACTGAAAGAAATAATCAAAAAAGTTTGGAAACTATTGATTTAGAGTTTTTTTCTTTTTCCTCATCATGGAAATAATAATAGCATCTATCTCTCAGGGTTATGGTGAGGATAAATGAGATAATAACTTTAAAGTGTGTAGCATAGTATCTGGTACTAGTAAGTAATGCATAAATGTTAGTTGCAACCACCACTACCACTACAATTACTACTACGACATTACTACCACTACTATTCTAACTGCTGCTACAGCTACTACTAGTACTATCACCATCGTCATCATTAATCATGCTCAGTGTATCTAAGAGGAGACATAAGTCTTTGGCATCAAAGCACCTATAGCTTCATAGAAGGAGATACTAACAAAGATGATCCATTTCCCCACTGTAAGCACATTAGAGTTACCGCATTGCTTATAGAGGAAGGAATACAACTCAACACTCATTTTTATAAGAAACCTGAGGTTCAGTAAGGTTAAGAGGTTTGCCAATTGATACACCAAATAATAAGTATCTAAGCAGGAAGACAAACCCAGTCTCTTATGCCAAGTTTAATTCTCTCTTCATTATATCATGCTGTTTTTAGGCATATAATCCCAACATATGACTCTTTAGAATGACAATAGAAAACTATTTATTTCTCCTTAAATTATTTTTTCAAATTTAAATGAACTTAATAAAAAGTTTCTGGGTTAAATAAGCATGAATATATATCTAGTAACGAAAGTGAATAGAATGAGCTTAGAAAAGTTTCTCTCTGAAAATGATTACCTTGTATTTCAGCCTTTGGCATGAATGCATGGAGAGTCATCCAAATGTGAACATTTTCATTGGTAAAGACTCAAGAGGTCCTTTTATTATACATATCCTCTTCTTGACCAGCTTGTCAAAGTTCCCTGTGGTGATGAGAATACTTCTGCAATTAGGAGTCCTGCCATATCAAAGGATAAGGTAATCCAGGTGTTTTATATAAGGCAGAGACTATAGGAATATAGACCTGTGATGTAATGTGTAGAGTATTACGTGATAATCTATATACCCTGATACTTTATCAGGTGAGAACTCCTCTTTGTGTTAGAGAATTGTTTAACCAAATTGATATCATGTATAAAGAAGATTGTGTACTGTCTTAGGTCCAAAACTCTTTGGCTCAAGAAGGAGAACAGCATGATGGGCTAGCCAGGCAAGCTAAGCATCCATCTGGGAGCTTTAAATAGCACAGAAATTTAAGCACTTCCCCAGTACAGAGAAGTCCAGCTCATTAATGAAAAATTTCAGTTTTGGAGAGGAGTATTCTAATTTGAACCATAACCTCAACTGGGAACTAAACTTGAGGGAGGAGAGTGAGAAAAGGTTTTTTTTCCTCTTTCCTTTCTCCCTCTTGTCATTCCCCATGTACTAGTTTAATGTACTATATTCTTAAGATCCCTTTTTGCACATTCCCCATGTGATTGTGCAAAAAGGGATCTTAAGAATATAGTACATTAAACTAGAAACACATAGAGACAGAGAGAGATAGAAGAGAGAGAGAGAGGAGGGAGAGAGAGGGAGAGAGAGAGAGAGAGGGGCACAATGAGTGCAAATAAAGAAATATACAAATAAAGATAAGTGCTCAAGAGAATAAACAGTTTCAGGGAATGCGATTTCTTATGGTAGAGAGAACTCTACCTCACAAAAGAAGAAAATTATACCCAGTTCATGGCCTTGAAATATAATCCTTTTCCCTGTTTCCTACTTTTTTTGCCTCATTACTTTTGTATTTTAAGTTTAATCCTGCTCTCCCTAGAGACTTTATGTGTGCAGTCTAGTTTGTGACAGGGAGGACATTTTGTACCAATTGTTCTTACTATATGACCTAAGAAAATGCGTTTGCTAAAAGCTAATTGAAGTTACTTACTGATAATCAATTGGAAATACACTGTTCGGGGCTTGTTAGGGATAGAGCTACAAACTCATCCCCTCAGGATTACCAGTGAGCCTTGAGGGGATAAGCTTTCATCCAACCTCTGGGGACCCTTCTTACTAAAGTAGATGGAAATAGAGAAAGCAACCACAGAGCAGGGAGCTCTAATCACTTACATCCACATATATAATAACCCCATTTCCCCACAATGTTCTGAGCTGAGGAAAATAATTTCATTCAAGAGATGAGA
Source organism: Potorous gilbertii (assembly GCA_028658325.1). Taxonomy (NCBI): domain Eukaryota; kingdom Metazoa; phylum Chordata; class Mammalia; order Diprotodontia; family Potoroidae; genus Potorous; species Potorous gilbertii. The sequence continues at coordinate 6,887 of JAQQSK010016682.1, read as the reverse complement.
AAATTTAATCTCAGAAATGAAAAATATCTGATCCAAATAAACATTGCTGATAAATATTGGAGAAAGATCTTAAACTTGGATCGTCTTTTACGAAGGATAATATTTTTGTTTGTTTTATAACAGAAAAATGATCACAGAGATCTAAGAGACTATAGATTTTATGAAATCCAATTCTTCACTTTAGGGACATGGAAACTGAAGACCACTCAGTTTGTTTTGGGCCCAAGCAGTGAAGTCCCGGAGGGACTTGGTTTGGATTTTTGTCATTTTTTTTCTATTTATCATCTCCCTTTCTGAAGTCAGTATTCTCAGGGATGTCATTTCCTCAGACTGAATACATTTTCATCCACAGTGGCAGATTCTGTGATATTACTCTCTTATTTCCAGGCAAGACAACTCTTCCCAGTCCACTACCCCAATAATTTTTCCCCACACCAGAAGTTTCCCATTACAGTTAAAGTCTTAGCAATAAGTAAACAGATGCATCTGTGACAACTATAGACTTGATGCTGATGGCACCAGACTCAGTCAAAATGCTACTCATGGACCACTGAGAAATACATACAAGAACATTCTCTGCGTTCAAAGTTATGATACATTCGAGATAGTTTAAGGAAGTTAGAATTTATATGGTCTGCTATAACGAGGGAAAAGTGGAGCAGTGGCCTCTGTTAACCCCAGAGGGCAGGAGTGTGCAATATATATGCATTCTCCTTCTAATGAGAAGTCTTTGTGGTTGTTTTTATGATAAAGTAAGAGCAGTGTGGTATTCTTCCATCACATCTTCTAAAAAATACCAAATCCTCCAAATTGTCTTTCCTTCTCTGTGTTCTCCCTATGATGCTAAATGGCTGTGACTAATACTTTGAGTATAGTTCTTCTATGAACTATCAAATTTTTTAGTCTTCCAGTACTTGAGCAGTTAGAGTTGAGGGGGAGAGAGAAGGAATATAATCCAAAACTGGTGCAACATCAGAGGATTCAGTATACTATAAATGAATATATTTCAACATTTGGAGTCAGACAATCTGGTTTAAGTATTAACTGTGAGACAGTAGTAGTCATGTGATGCTCAATTCATTCACCTATCTGAGCCTGGGTTTACTCATTTTTTAAAAGGGTGATGATAACATTTGCAATGCATTCTCAAAGTGGTTGCAGGGCAAATGTTCTGTAAACCATAAAGAAGTAGGAAATGTCATTATGGGAAGGTCTTGCAAGAGTTAATTTTTCTCAAGCACTGGAGAAGGGCTTATTCAATATGTTCAAAGGAAGGGCTTATTTTTTCTCTTTGTATACTATCAAAATTTTGTACTCACTAAGATTTTTTCCATGAAAGCTCATAAGGGATATTCAAAACTGTATTAAGTGGTGAGAAGGATGGAATCTTATGGGTTCAATTTTGTTTATATGGATCCTTAAGAAGAATATGGATTATTATTCTTATTCAAGAAGTTTTTATGACCACTTCTTTGACATTGGTGACTGGCAGTTGGCTCTGAGATAAAGGAATTAAAAAAAAGAAAAGGAAAAGATAAAAGGAACTAAAAATGAATAAGGTTTTCCATTCACGGTGTTAATGTAGTTACATAAGTCAAAGTGTCAGGTCATAGAACGTTTTCTCTGATTCTTTAGGGCTCTTTTTTAAAAAAAAAATTCACTGGACTGCCAACAGAGAAGGGGGTAGGGAAAGAGGGATATATATTTTTCAATTATGTTGTCAGTATTTTGACCAAAGAATCTATTTATAACACTCTGGATTGTGGTTCTGTTTACGAGGCTCAACAGATGCTACCATCCATATGAAGCTAGCCTTGCAAAGGGAATTGGCATGATTAAGTAAGGTGCATTACATCCTTTTCCATGCCTTATCTGCTGTCACTGGGGAAGTATAAACCATTCATCTTTGTGTCTGATGATGTATCAGCTGCACTTAATTGTTTGCAAGAAGCCACCCACCATTAAGTAATAGTTTCCAAATCGCTATTTCTTTTTTTTTCAAATTTAGTCATTTATTTAGAAAATCCCAGGTAATGAGAAACAGTTGGGCAAATAGTCCCCTTTGCTTAATGGTAATATATTACAAGGAGTTATAGACTTGCAGTACCTGTGATGAGGAAGGGATCTTTTAGAATATCTATTTTGAATTGCAGCTTAAAAGAAAGCTCATCTACTGCCTTCCTGATGAGTGATCATCCAGGCTGAGCTCAACGGGGAATTCACTACTTTCTGATGCAGGACATTACATTTTTGTACTGCTATAATAATTGAGAAATGTCTTTGCATCAAACAAAAGTCTGACTCTTCCAATTCTATGAATTTCCCTTGTTCTGCTCTCTGGGTCCAAGTAATGAAACAGGTTTTGTTTTCTTTTGTTTAGATAGCATTCATAACATGATTTAATGTTGCTTAGAACTTTGTAAATATCTCACTTGTTCATCAAAACAATTCTAGGATGTAATTCTATTATCATCTCGATTTTACTGATGAGAAAATGATAAAGAAAGATTATGTGACTTGTTCAGGATCACAAAACTACTAAATGTTCGAAGACAGATCTAAACTCAAGTCTTTGTGACTCCAGGTTCAGCGTTCTTTTCAATGTACCACATAGAGGATATAGCATCATGCTTCCATTTAATCCTTTACCCTGGAATAAATATTTCTCCAATCTTTTCATCATCCTATATATCCTCTCTTATAAATTTCCAGTTTATTACTGACTTTCCTAATTTGTCCTCCCAAAATTTAGTGCGATATTTCAGATGCAGTTCCTCATCCTTATTCTAAGTACTTTTTTTTTAATATATAGTAGAGACTAAGATTATATGACTATTATTAGTTGCCATATTTGAACCTAAATATAAGATTTTACAATTGGGCTTATTAAATTCCATCTTACTACATTCAGCCCATAATTCTAGACTGTAAATTTTTTTTATTCATACTCTTTCACTTAACATATTAGTCAATGTTTTATGACATCTGAAAATTTGATAAGCAGGCTATCTATATTTTCATCTAATAAATAAATCACAAATTTTGATTAGCATAAGCCTACACTAGATCTTTGGAGCACTACATTACAGTCCTCCTTGCAAATTGTTATCAGTGACTATTCTTTGCTCATTGAACGTTTCTGAATCCATCTCGTTATACTGTGGTTCAGTGTACATCTTTCCTTATTTTATCACAAGTATTATATGAAATACTTTCTAAAATGTTTGATAGAATCTAGCTATGATATATATATTACAAATCATAATAAAAGAAAATGAGGCCAGTCTAGAAATATCTAGAGATAAAAATAGCATTTAGAACTCATCTAATCTAGACTTCCATCCAATGTAGGAAGCTTATCTATAATATTTCTGTGAGATGCAGATGAAGGATAGTTATTTCATTTAAGAGGAATTCTTTTCCAGTTTTTCTACCAAAATTCTAAGCACTTTAATGCAATTCAGTTTAACAAATGATATAAGGCACCTACTTCACTACATATGGTCAATTTTAGAAACTGGGAGATCTAGGTTCAATTTTGGATTTTATTACAGACTGATTTTGTGGGTAAATCACTTAATATTGTCATGTTCTGGAGAGAATTCTTCCTGTGATCAGTCTCAGCTGCTTCTTTTGACCTTTTCCAACTTACCACCTCCCCAGTCTTATAGGGTAATAGGCTACCAATAGTTTGTCAATGTTCCCCTTAAAATAGGAGCTAAAGAACCGAACACTAGAATTCTATTGCAGGTTCGACTAGATGGGAGTATCTCATATTTTACTCAGACACCAGCTTTGTGACCCTGGGCAAGGCATTTAACCTGCCAAGTCCTCAGTATATTCATCTGTAAAAGGAGGGAGTTGCAGTCCATAAATTCTAGAGTTTACTCTAGCTCTAACTCTGTGATATTAAGATCTTTTTTTTTTCTGACTTTTAGTAAACAGACTTCTGTGAAATCAGATGTGGCAGATGAATGAGATTTCCTGACCTAACTAAGAGTTTAAACTGATTCGAGAAATGATGCCCTCAGAGATGGTCATATTAGAGGATGGACGTTCCTTCAGTCTTTTGACTTATTTTTTTAACTTTAAACCTAAATATAAAATAAGAAAAAAGAAACAAAGTTAAATACTAAAACTTAAACACAAAATAAACAAAGGAAAAAAACATTGCCATGTGCACAGCAGAATATGAGAGGATTCAAAATAAAAAACAATACATTTCCATTTCAAGAAAGCCTCTATAATAAATATACCACATTGTGTTCAGAGTTGTTCATCTTTTCTTTACTTTGTTATAGATTTTATTTTGTTTTCTCCTGTGACCATTTTACTTTTCCCTCCCCCCTCCTTCCTCTGTCCCCCAAGAAAGCTATTATTAAGCATATGTACACACATTCACATATGTATGTATATGTGCATGTATATATACAATATATACACATACACACATGTACACATTTATATATATACACATCTGTACTCACATACATGTTTATAGACATAGACTTATAGACATACATATATACATATTACATACACATACATATACATAGATATCTATAATCATACACATGTACACATATACATTCATACGCATATACGTAGGACCATACTATACTTGTCTGTGTTCTCTATGAATGTGAATAACATCTTCCTTCACAAGTCCAAGTCTTTCCATATTTTTCTAAACGCACCAATTCATTTCCTACACCACAGCAATATTTCAACCTTGTACTGTCTAGTTATTTTAAATAGTCTAAAACAGTATCAATATGGTTAACATACAGTACAGTTTTCCTATTTTTCTCTTTTGATTAAATCTAATTTATCTTTAACTTTGAGATCATGATTACTACCCCTGCATTTTTCTCCAATAAATTTCACTCCTGATTTTAATTTTATACTTGAGTCTCTTATTTCCTAGACCTCCTGACTCCTCTCCTTTACTTCTATCTGCAATGTTGCCCTCCCATTACTTAAATTACCCTACCTCCAACAATCCCTCTCTCTCCCTCCCTTTCCCCTTACCCTCTTGTTTCTATCTAAATTTTGAAGACTTTTATAGCTTTCCAAATATACATGTTGTTCTTTCGATGCCATTGTCATTCATCTAGACATCTTTCTGCACCCTTCCTTATCTTATTCCTATTCCCTCACCCACTTATTTCTTTATAAATTTAGAAGACTTTTTATTCCCTTCTAAATACATACATACACATACATACATATACACATGTGTATGTATGCATTGTATATATATGTATACATGCATTTCTCTCTTTATCCCAAATCTGTTCTGATTAGAGTTCCCTCTCTAAGTCCCTCTCCTCTCCCTATCTTAGCCTTTTATTTCTTTCTGAATTTAGAAGACTCTTGTACTCTTCCTGATATATATGTTTCATTTCCTATTTAACCCATTCTCTGCAAGAAATGAGATTCTAGAACTAGAAAGCCCTTTAATCTATTCCTTAGGAGAGTAGGGTTGTAGAACTATCTAGAAGAGCCCTTCTCTCCCATCTAATTCCTCTGTGCAAGTTCTTCACCTTGCACCTCATTTATATAACATAATTATTCTTTATAACTTTTTACTAGATGACATTATATTACTTTTTAAAATCACGTCATGCTTAACTCTACCCCAATATTTCTTTTGAACTACCCAATTACTAATTACAGTATTAGACATACAATTTCAATTTCCATATATAAAAAATAAAGTCTCTCCTTATTGAGTCCTTTGTAATTTTTGTTTCATTTTTACTTTATATTTCTCTTGGATCTTGTGTGTCAGATTTTCTTTTTCTTTTTTGCAATAAAATCCTGAAAATCTGGCAATTTATTGAATGTACATATTTTTCATTCAAGATTATATTTAACTTTGCTGGGTATAATATTTTTGACTGTAACTTCAGTTCTTTTGCTCTTCTGCATATAGTGTTCCAAGACCTGCAGTGTTTTAGGGTAACCATTGCTATGTCTTGTGTGATTTTTAACTGTGGCTCCATCATATTTGAATTGCGTTTTTTGGTTGTTTCTCATATTTTCTCCTTGAGCTGGGAATTTGTAAAAGCCAGCACCCTGACAAAAACAGGAGGGCCTACTATCACAGGTTTCCATTTCTAAGAGGAAAGCAACTTTGGGGGGATCAGCAATCACTTTAATCAAGCATATGTGTGTGTGTGTGTGTGTGTGTGTGTGTGTGTGTGTGTGCGCGTGTGTGTATCATTCACTTAGTTAAGGGGAAAAAGTTAACACCCTGAACTTCAGAAAAAGTACAGAGAAATACAGATCAAAAAACTGTGCTTCTAGTTGCCTGACATAAGCAACACATATGTCATAGATCAACAGACAGATAACTGGTCTGACCATACTTGCATAGTTACCAGAGATAGAATCACCAACATCTGGGTTTTCAAGGATGAAGGGCTCCTTAGTGGCTGATCAGAGTCTCAACTGGCCAAACAAAACTCTTATAATCAGTAAGTCCCAAAGTAAATCTCATCTCAGAGTTCATATACATTTTTCATAGCCAGAGAGCAACAAAACCCTTGAGAATCAGTGCCTCATTAGCAAAAGGTGGGGGCCTTCTTACAAATCTTCCCAGGCCCATTAATGGGTGGGCAAGATTTCTTTAATCACATTATCCAATCAGAGGCACATGATTATACTAAAACAAAAGCAGTAGCAACCTCACTCCTGCTTCTGTATCAGTGTGGGTGTTCCTAGCAAGCACCACACCTGCCTCTTCGTGAGAAGCATAAAAGTTAAAAAAAAAAATTCCTCTGCCCACTCTGTTTCTGAATTCTTTTTAAAATAAATTTTTTATTTAACTTTTTACATTCATTTTCACAAGATTTTGGGTTCCAAAATTTTCTCCCCATTTG
>JAQQSK010016681.1:0-10359 GCA_028658325.1 Potorous gilbertii | reverse complement strand
AGGTCTTTGTGGGTTTCCCAGCATTTACTCTTGAGCTAGCTTGTTAAGTTGGGGGAGGGGTGGTCTGGCCACAGGAGGTCTCCTTTGCTGAGCTAGAGAATAGGCAAGCTCAGGGTTGGTGATCCCCTCTATGCTAGTATCTTCCCTATTCCCCTTTGCTGCTGAGGCATGCTTGGGGTCCTGGTATTTTTGGTTGCTGGCTTTATGCCCCTGGGGCTCAGTATATTCTCCTGGTTTGCTAAAGTGGAACTGTCTGGAACAGCTCTGATTCTGCACTGATCACTTTCAGCCACACCAAGAGGGACCCTCCTTAGTGATCTTTCTAGCCTCATGGGCTGAGACGGTTTACCACTTTTCCTGCTCCCACTATTCAGGGTTTTCCCCAGGGATATATTCTGTGGTGACCCCGCCCAGCGGGGTCTCAACGGGGTACCGAGAGTGGACACAGCCGAAAGGGGAGCAGAGCTCGGGAAGGCGGCAGCCTGGGAACACATCCGAAGGGGGAGCAGAGCTCGGGAAGGCGGCAGCCTGGGAAGACGCAGTGGTCTGGGAACGGGGTCAGAGAGACTATGGAGGCATGGGTGTTGAGCAAGTCTCTGCTTTATTGCATCTACAAGCTGCCTTTATATCTATAGCTCAGTTAGAAAAGAAGGAGGGGGAGGTGAAAAACAGGTTTCACAATGGTCTGTGCATACAAGGAGGTTGAGGTGGGGGAGGTAAGGGCGGTTCCTCCTGAGACTTAGCTCCCGGCAATTCTTTCTATCTATGTGACCCTGGGCAAGTCACTTTACCCAATTTGCCTCAGTTCCTCATCTGGAAAATGAATTGGAAAAGGAAATGGCAAACCACTCCTGTGTCTTTGCCAAGAAAACTCAAATGTGGTCATGAAAAGTTGGACACAACTGAACAGCAAAGGACTCTAGAGATCTTCTGGGCCAACTTTTCTTTTACAGTTGAAGCAACCAAGGCTTAGGGAAGTGAATGACTTACTCGAGATCACATGGGGAAAAAAATTGCCAAGAAAAGATTGGAACCCAGGTCCTTTACTTCCAAATCCAGCATTCTTTCCTTGAGTTTAGAACCATAAAGTGTTCAAGCTAACTCCTTCCTGTCTTTGCAATTCTCTTACGTATTACTTCCCTCCATTTACTCTATCATCTAATGGCACTGGCCTCCTTGATATCTCTTGCACACTACAAGATTCCATCTCATGTGGATGCATTTTCCTATGCCTCAAATTCCTTCTTACTTTAATCTCATCTCCTGATTTTCCTGACTTCCTTCCAGTCTTGACAAAAATCCCCCTTCCAACAAGATGTTTTTCCTACTTCCCTTTAATACCAGAGCCTTCTCAAAGGTTGTTTACCACCTATTTATCTGTGTATATCTTCTTTGTACATAATCATTTGCATGCTATCTCTCTCAGAAGAAGGGGAGCTCTTTGGGAGGAATGCTCTATTTTTGCCTTTCTTTGTATCCCTAGGTCCCACCCTCACATAGTATGTATTTAATAAATACTTGTTGACTTGATTTAAAAAGGAAAAAGTGAGCTGTCCAAGGTGTCAAAGAAATTAATGAAGGATTATTACTCAAGTCTCTGAATTCTCCTTTGCCCCTCAGATGTGGAGAACACACCTTAGTTCCTAGAATTTTTGAGTTAAGAGATAGCTAATGATCATTCTGACTTCACTAATTTCCCATTTGAGGAAACCTATAAAGAGGAAACAGCTAGTCCAAAGAATGACAGAGCTCGGTCACAGCCATGGTTCCTTTCAATTCAACAGGCTTCAGATTTCCAACCTAGTTTGCTCCCTGAACTGAATCATGTGTTAAAGCATCAACATTTATGTTGTTTGGAATGTCAGAAAGAAAATCAGGATGCAGATATTAAGCTATAAAGGGAGAGCTGACTAGGACCATTCTCTTGGAAAGCATTCTGGAAATGAGAAGAGCTGAGATCTGGTTAGGGTTTTGTGTTGAGTGGGTTGATTTCTTTCTGCCTTAATGTATGAACCTATAAAATGGGAATTACAGTAATACTCTTTCACTTCCACCTCTCAACTTCTCCAGTCTCTATACCAGGAATGCAACACATGACTAGAAGCCAGAAGAAGAGAACTTCAATCCTGACTGTTCCCCTAGTGAGCTGTCTCTTTAGGCAAGAGAGTTAACCCTTTATGGCTAATATACTTGCTCTACCAGCCTCGTAGAATTCTTAGACTCCTTACCTTGGATAAGTCATTTCCTCCTTGTGGATCTGTTTTCTCTCAGGTCCCTTCTCTCTCTAATAACATAACTTCCAAAATTTCTCCCCAGCTCTGAAATTCTCTGTTCTACAATCTATCCCAGTTCTGACATTTTCTGTTCTAAGTTTTCACCCAGCTCTGCCATCCCCTGTTCTAATGCCCCTCCCAGCTCGGACATTCTCTGTCCTAAGGCCCCTCCCAGGTTGGACATTTCCTATTCTAGGGCCCCTCCCAGCTCTAAGGCCCCTCTCAGATCTGATATCCCTTGTTCTAAAGTCTCACCCAGCTCCCACATTCCCTATTCTAAGGTCCCTCCCAGCTCTGACATTCCTTGTTCTAAGGCCCCTCCCAATTCTGATATTCCCTGTTCTAAGGACCCTCCCACCTCTAGCATTCTGCATTCTAACTTAGTGGATTCTAAAGACCCTTCTGGCTCAGGGATTTAATTCTCTATGAAATGAACTGATGGAAGTCCTTTGAAGTTTTCTAACAAAACAATCCCCATGTGGATAGGCAGCTGTAGGGTCGTGAATAGGGAGCCAGTGTCTGAGTCAGGAAGACCTAGGGTCAAGCCTGGCCTCTGACACTCACTTCTGGTATGAGGCTGGGCATATAACTCAACTCCTCAGGGTCACAGACGGCTCTTCAGATTTCAGAACATTTGTAGATCTTATTGGAGTAAGTTCCCCACATCCATGAAATCACAGGACTAGAATAAAAAAAAAAATCACATGTGAAGAGATATGGTTAGTCAGATACTGTCTATATAGTTCAAATGCTGAGGAATATTACTAGTGCTGCTACTACTACCACCACCACTACTACTATTACTACTACTGCTGCTACTACTACTAATAACAGTGGTGATGATAAACAATTATACAGCACTTTAAGGTTGGTGAAGTGCTTCACAAATGTAATTGTATTGTCCTCAAAACAACTCTGGGAGGCAGATAATGTAATTATCTCCATTTTATGGGTGAGGATACTGGGTAGCTAGGTGGCACCATGGATAGAGTGCTGAGCCTGAAGTCAGGAAGACTCTTCTTCCTGAGTGTAAATCTGGCCTCAGATTCTAACTGTGAGAACCTGTGCAAGTAATTTTACCCTGTTTTCCTCAGTTTCTTCATCAAAGAAATGAGCAACAGAAGGAAATGGCAAATCACTCCAGTATCTTTGTCAAGAAAACTCCAAGTGGGGTCACAGAGAGTCAGACATGACTGAAATGACTGAATAATAATAAAAACCGAGGCACAGAGAAGTTAAGTGACTTGTCTAGGCTCACCCAACTTGTGTCTGAGATTGAATTTGAACTCAGGTCTTCCTGACTCCCAATCCAGAGCTCTATTCATCTAATAATAAGATTAGCCAATCTAGCTATAGTGTTTTAAAGTTTACAAAGTTCGTTATATTAGCATATATAACTCATTGATTCTTACAACATTTAAGCCACAGAGTTGAACTTGCCAGCTCAACCTACCTGTAGGCTGAAGTTTAGCCAAAAAAAAAAAACCAGACCATTTGCGGGATACAAATAGTTCCCCTCTTTCTCTGCCATCGTTGTTACTTTTTGTCCTTTCCCTCTCCTACCCCCATTGACCCCTGAGGGGTCCATGAAACCCTTTTACTTAAACATATATTGACCTGAGTCTTACAGGCCAGAGTGAATTATGTCCCAGTTGCCTAATCTCCAAATCATAAATTAGCCCTGGAACCAGGGGAACTGACCATTGATGATGCTTTTTATCGATGGGAAGGAACCAGGCTCTGCAAATTCCAATAAGCTGAACAATATCTTTTTCATTCCTTCCTCCACATATCACTCTGTTGGCTGGCTTGCCTTCAACGCCTCTCCTTCTACCCCTGCCTCTATTATAAAAAGTTTATTGTATAGTATAGCACATATAGAAAATAACCTATGGTATAGGGACTAGAACCACTGGATTTGAAATCAGGGGACCTGAATTCAAATTCTGATTCTGTTACCTACTCCCTATGACTATGAAGAATCCATTTTCCTCTTTAATCTTTAATCAGACAGATTGATGGACAGACAATAGATACATACAGCATTTGTTAAGTCCTTTCTGTATTCTGGGCACTGTGCTAAGCTCAAGGGTGTAAATGAAGGCAAGTAAGATGGTATCCCTACCCTCGGGGGCTTACATTTAAACAGGGAAAGACTAAACATAAAAGAGAACTGAGGGAGAAAAGGTGTGTGTGTGTGTGTGTGTGTGTGTGTGTGTGTGTGTGTGTGTGTGTGTGGTGGGTGGGCGAGTATCTATACAGGTTCAAGGAAGCTTGACCAGAGGGTCAAATTTCTTGATTAGCAAGCATTTAATAAGTGCCTACTATGTGCTAGGCACTTGGGCACTCAAAAACATAAATGAAATAGTCCTGGTCTACCGTGGGCATGGCGGGACACACTTTCCATGCCTGCTACTTCAAGGACTGGATCACTGGAGCTCAGGAGTTCGGGACTTCAACATTGACTGGACATGTGCACTAAGTCTGATGTCAATTCAGTGAGACCCTTAGGAGCAGGGGGCCACTGGGCTGCCTAAGGAAGATTGCACTAGCCCAGGTAAGAAACATCAGATCAAAACTCTCAAGGCTGTTGTTAAGCAGGGGTAAGGCTGGCAAGTTGTCACTGTACTTGCAACCTGAGTGAGACAGGAAAACTGAGAGAGAAATAGAGAGGGAGGGGGGGGAGGGAGAGAGAGGAAGGAAGGAAGGAAGGAAGGAAGGAAAGGAGAGAGGGAGGGAGTAAGGGAAGAAAAAAGTGAGGGAGGGTGATTTTCAGTTCTCCAGTGAGTAAGAATCCTCTGAATTTATAGTTATGTATATGTGTGTATGTATGTATATACGTATGTGTATGTATATGTGTACATATGTGTATATGTATGTGTGTATGTGTGTATATGTGTGCATCTATCTCATATATGCATATATATGCATACAAGCTATTTATGGGGAGAATCTATCTAAGCATATGGAGTAATAAGGGTTTATAAACCTTCATGGAGAAGATGGCAACTGAACCCCAAAGAAATGCCAGTATCCTACAAGGTGAAGATCAGGAGGCAGTACTGTTTCCCCATACTCCAAAGGAAGGGGCCCTCAGTCACCCACATGACCTTGTGAGAAGACCATCCAGAGTCAGAAGATTTGAGTTTGACACATGGCATCTATGTAATCTTGAACAAGACTCCTCTATTACAACCATTTCCCTCACTGGTCTATCAGAGTATAGAAGAAATCTCAAATGTGGTTGTCTAGATTTCCTCTTCTTACAACTGAGAAAACTCAGGTCTATTGATATCAAATGATTTGCCCAAGGTTGACACAATGGTTAGATCTCTGCTCCAGAACTGGAAAGACCTGAGTTCAAATCCCACCTCAGACTCTTACTAGCTGCGTGACTCTGGGCAAATCATTTAATGTCTCTTGGCTTCAGTTACTTCAGCTGTAAAATGGGGGAGGGTGTCATAATAATGCCTACTTTGCAGTGTTGTTGTGAGCATCAAATGAAATATATTTGTAAAGATAGCGCAGTACCTAGCACATAATAGGTGCTGTATAAATGTTTATTTGCTTCTTTCCCCTTCCCCAAGGTTAGATAGGTAATAAGTAGTTGAGGCAAGATTTAAACTCAGTTTTTCTCACTTGAAATCCTGTGTTCTTTCTATTACCACACTTAAGTTTCTCCTCTCTTCAACTGATCTTCCACACAATGACTGAAATGATGTTCTTAATGCACAGGTCTGATTTAAAAAAAAATAAGCCTACTATGTGCCAGGCACTGTGCAAATATCTCATTTGATCCTCCTGACAGTCCTGAGAAGTAAGCACTATTATACTCATTATACGGATAACAAAACTGAGACAAACAGAGGTTTAGTGACTCCCCCGGGATCATGAAGCTAGTAAGTGTCTGTGGCCAGACTTGAACTCAGGTCTTCCTGATTCCAGGGTGGTTTTTTGTCTGCTGTGCCACCACCTGCCTCAGCTAGTTTACTTCAGGGACTACCTACTATTTCTGGTTCCCTCTTTTTCTTGGATCTCACTTTCTTCCTCTATAAAATGGGTGATTAGGACTGGATATTCTCTAAAGCCCCTTCTAAGTCTTGAATTGTATGATACTTGATCTCTAGTCAAAGGAACCTTCAGGAGAATAGATAACCTGGCTCTTCTAGCCAAGGAAAGCTGGAAAGGTTCCTGCCTGACCCCTCAGAGGGCTCACTCTTTCTCACCCCACCTCCCTGGAGGCTTTGAAGCTCCCATCCAACTTGAGCCAGGGACACTTGGCTGCTATGTGTTAGTCTCTTAGTTATACATCTCTCCTTTTCCTGTTGTGATTCATCACCATCTCCAAAGACTCTTAGTTCTAGTGTCTGGCCCAGAAATCAAAGGAGGCCTAGACTTGCTCCTTGTTAGGTCAGGGGGAGCTATAAATAATCAGGAATGCTTTGAGATGGCTAGTCGAGCCATAAACGAATCAGATATTACAACCCAGCAGTATTGATCTCGAAAGCAAACTGCCTCCCTAGGAGTCTAGGCCAGCCCAGCCCAGCCTGGCTCAATCCTCTGACATCTTCAGGACAACATTAGAGATTCACTAGATGGCTGTCTCCGATACCTAGAACACCCTCTTACCTCCACCTTAGAGAGTTCCCCTCTTCCTTTAAGAGGCAGCTGAAGCATTGCTTTCTGTGCAAGGCCCTTCCTGGTCCTCCCCTCTCAACTACTCCCCCACTTAACTACTCTTTCTACATTTGTTTTCATTCATCTTCTAGTTATTCCGTATTATTTGATACATATTTATGTATCATAAGCTCATTCGGACAGTAATTGTTTCATTGCTTATACTTTCCTCCTTAGAGTCTAGCATACAGTTGGTGCTTAATAAATACTGATAATAACAGTAACTACAATATAATTTTATATAAGGTAATGAAAATATATAAAAAGCTTATAATACTAATAAATACCCTCCAGGTAACAGAATCCTAGAGGGGGAGGGGAACTCTTCGTCTTCTCAAAAGAAGGGAGGAGGGAAATTGACTAGCAACAGTTTATAATTTATAATTTTGAAACGCAAGGGGGTACAGTGGATGGAGCACTAGGGCCAGGAGGATCTAAGGTTGAATGTGGCTTCATGCACTTACTATCTGTGTGACCCTGGGCAAGTCACTTTATCTGGATGTCCTCAGTTTCCTCATCTGTTAAATGAACTGGAGAAGGAAATGGCAAACCACTCTAGTATCTCTGCCAAGAAAATCCCAAGTGGTATCACAAAGAGTCTTCAATGACTGAATATCCACAGTCTATAATTTAATTATGAGAATCAAAGACTCACAGGAAAGGAGTTAAGTGATCTGCTCTAGGATTTGGTACTTAGAGTTTGAAAATCATCCTTATTTTGTAGATGAAGAGGTTGAGACCCAGAGAAAGAGATGTTGCCCAAAGTCACACAACTATTAGATGGTAGTAATGACCCTATTAAATTGTATCAGGGCAAAAGACCCCAATTCAAATCAGATCATAAAATGATGGATTTGAGGTCTGAGAGAAAGCTGGGACCTGAGAAGACATTTTGTCTAGTTTTCTCATTTCATATGAGTAAATGAAGACACAGAAAATTTACAGGACTTAGCCAACATCTGAGAGGTAGTAAGAGGCAGAGCTGGGAAGTTGAGCCTGGGACTTCTTGACTCCAAAGCCCTGGTTCTTTCAACTAGACAATATGTTGTTGCTACTTGACCAGGGTGATGCCTTGACTTGTGAATTAGATTTAAGTGAGGCAGTCACAGGAAGTCATCAGCCTCAGTCTCTCCTCCTGAGTCATCAGAGTCCAGTGGCAAGATGAAAGTCAGTATAACTGGTGATGGTCCAGGATGCAGCAGATGACCTTGGGGTCTTTGATGCCTGACCAAGCTCTAAGGGCTCTACAGTGTTTGCTTCAGCCATCTTCATGGCTTTTGGAACAACTTGTTCTCATTTACCCATGCCACCAAAAGAAGTCTTCACGTGCTTATGGTAGAAAACCCCCTAACTTCTGTTGGTTACCCTCAACATGGTTTAGCCTGCCTGCCAAGACAGTTTTACTGGGGTGTGGCCTCTGCACAGGCTACAGCTTCTTGGAGTCACAGATCAGGACTGAGTGCCAGGTAGAAACCAAAAGTAGAGAAGTAGCCCTGAAATGGTCTTGGCAAGCTTTCACAAGAGGGGTACTAGTCCTCTCTGAATACCCCATACACCCCAATTAGACCATATAGGAAGATGGTGGGCTCCTCATTTTAAGGCTGAAACAATGGAAACCATGAAAGGGGTAAGTGACTTATCATTCAAGTAAGTAGTCAGTCAGTCACCTAGTCAACCACAGTTTATTAATTTCTTACCTTGCTCCAGGGAGTAGTAACAAATGGTCATTGAATTAAAATTTAAGTAAATAGAATTTAAACCTGGGTCATAGGATGATAGGATCATAAATTTAAAGCCAAAAAAAGAACCTTAGCATACATCAAATCTTACCCCTTAATTTTATATTTGTGGAAACTGAGGCACAGAATGATGAAACTCTTGGCCAAAGTCAGTATGAGACTGAGTTGGGATTTGAAGATGGGTCTTCTGACTTCAGTCAATGCTCTTTCCATTAGGCTATGAAAGATGTCAACCCCTCTCATTTTGGGGATGAGAGAATGGAAACAATGAGATAAGACATATCTTAGTCTCGCAGATTTGGAGCTGAAAGGTACCTAAGAGGCCTTTTAGCTAAGTTCCCCCATTTTACAGAAGGACTAGAGGGTCAAAGAGACAGAGGTTCTCACAATCATAAGAAGCAGAGGCCCCTGTCAGTCAAGTGACTTGTTCAAGGTCACACAGGTGACAGAAGGGATACTCTGACTCCAAGGCTGGGGCTTTTTTCACAATACTACTGTGAGTGCAGCCTGGATTCCACACTTGATTATCAGAATCACATCCCAATGTCCTTTGCATTCACTTTCTTGGAAACTGACATCTTTTTCCATTGAGGGATGGGAACAGGGAAGGGTAGAAGAGAAGGTATACTTGCGACAGCCCAGGACCCTTTCAGGCAACTGGCAGACATTCTGATGAACTTTTGGAACCCATAGTCCAAGGTTCTGCTGTTGGTCTCTGCAGACAACCTGAGCACTTAAAGGGAGAGATTGGAGGCTATAAATATTGAGTGAGCTGGTGCCCTCAGGATCAGAGCTTTGGATAAGCCCAGCATTCCTGAGGTCAGGCAGAGCTGGCCCTCCTGCCCCTAGATCAAAGGGCCTACAGCCAGCCCTTCATAAGACCTTTCCAAATCAGCCCAGTCAAAGATAGGAAGATGTCAAAGGGAGAAAGGACCCTTTGAAGTGCTAAGATAAGAATCCATCCTCACTTCTCCCTGGTGTGAAAAATCATTCTTCTGTGGGTCTTGGAAGTCCGTTAGTCATATCTGGGCCTCCCACCCTGACCCAGCCTCCTGGGAAGCCACATCGTGGCTGGAATATTGGCCTGCTAGCCCACTGCTGTGTCTGCCCCTATCAAAGGCCTCAGAGGATATATTTTTTTTAATTTTGATTTTGGTCTGGGTCTGTGATTTTAATGGTCTATAAAACTGCTAGTGAGGATATTCCTAACATCGAACGCTGATCAGAAACTGCATTAAAACTTAGACTCTTAGGGAGGGTCCTGGCCACAAGATCAAGATGGGGTCAGAAACAGAACTGAAACTAGATCTTCCTGACTCCAAGGATGATCCCTGAAGCTGTAGCACAACATTGCCTCAATAACATGTGTTTGTGTGGAGAGGAGAGCAGGGCAGTGTTCAGCTTAAAATCTGTTAAGACCTGAGTTTAAATTCTGCCTCAAATACTGACCAGCTATGTGACCCTGGCCAAGTCATTTCACTTCATTTGTTTCCATATCTATAAAAAAAAAACACCTCTCAGTGTTGCTATAAGGATGAAATGATTTAATATTTATAAAGCATTATAGAGACCTTAAAACACTATAAAATACTAGACATTATTATTATGCATGACTATATGATGATTTTATATATATGTGTGTGTAGTATATATATTATACATAGTTATTC
>JAQQSK010016680.1:0-10359 GCA_028658325.1 Potorous gilbertii | reverse complement strand
AGACCTTTTGCTCCTAGTTCTTATTATGAAGAGTTTTGAGAATTGCTGAGGATAAGAGAATCCGTCTAGTTGTCCATTTTTTGATCCTGTGACCTTGAAGCTGTAAAGACCATTTTACTGCTAAAATATGCCTATGAGTGAAAGCTGCTAGCAGACCTCAGAGAAGAATCCAGGTCTTTGTATTCCTGAGCCATCTTTTAAACTGTTTGCTGTTGCATCCCCAAGTTAATAACTTAGTGAAGAAAATCATAAGAAGTAGGTAGAGATTAAATAAATGTCTTAGATCAGTATCATACTCACTTCTTGTGCACAGAACTCCCAGACTCCCAAGTGAGGTCAGAACCAGATTAAGATGTAATTGGAAAATGTTTAAGAAAATAAAAAGATAATACTACACAGATAATGTTAATTTGTGTTTTTTTCAGTTAATATGCAGTCCACAGGGATCGTTTCTATTTCTTAGACATTTATTTAAAGTATCTATTGTGTAGTTATTAGTGATATAAAACTACTATAAAATTTTTAGGAATATATAATAATTTAAAGGATTAAGTTAAAGGATTTCTTGGTGCTGTGACAATTAACAGTACTTAATTTTTATGTGCTTATGTCATGCATTTTGCAAAGATGAAAATGAAAATAGTTCCAGTTCTCATGGATTTTATAGTCTTATCGGGGGAGAGTGCATATATAAAAGTATATACAAAACATATAAAAGGTTATTTTTGGGAGAAATGCACGAGCAGTTAGGTGACTCAGAATAGATCATACCTAGAAGGTGGCACTTGAGCTAAACTTGGGAGGAAACTTAGGAATACTGATAGAAGTGAAGGGGAAAGTGCTTTCAAAGTATGAGGGATAGCAACTGCAAAGCCATGAAGTTGGGAGATGGGATCCAGTAGATGAGCAATAGCAAGAGGTCAGTGTGGCTAGATGGCAGCATATGTGAGGATAGTAATGGACAAGAAAACAGAAAAGACAGAGAGGAAACACATTGTGAAGGACTTTTAGATGACAAACAGGAAAGTTTATGTTTCTTATAACTAGTTACGCTATCAGTTTGACAGTTGTGGGAAGATGGGTTGGAGAGAGGAGACACGAGACAGGGAAACCAATTATTACAGGAATCTTTTGCAGTAGTCCAGATGAGAGGTGATGGCCTAAAGTTGATAGGTGTCTATGTGAGTGAAATATATATATATATGTATATGTATATGTCTATATATGTTAATATATATGATATATATATATATATATAAAGATATGTATATAAGAATATTGTAATTGATTATAGCAAAAGATGTTAAAAAGGATAAAGAATGAGGGAAATTATTAGGTTTGGAAGTTAAGAGATCACAGGGTTTATTTACGTTAGGGAATTAAAGGATAGAGACAGATGTAGAAAATGTTAAATTATGGAGAAAGTAGCTTTTCTTATGATACTAGTGCTCCCCTAAATTATTTTCCATTAAAAGTTGGATTGAATCTGTTTTATTAAAGTGTATAGTGTTTGTTTAAGACTGTCTAAGGCTATCTCCTTTGTATATAATTGAATAGGACACAAAAGTCACTATTCATTTCCCTCATGGATTTGAAATAAAACAGCCTTGGAAGTCCTTAACTTAAGGAGCTCATTTATGTAGTGCTTCATAGAATCTGAAGTAAATCAGAATATTTACTCTAAAATGTGATTTGCAGTATAATATGTGACAAGAGCATTAGTTTTTGACAGGAAAAGAACTAAAATGTACAGGAAATTTTAACTTTGAAACTAAGAGTTAAATTTGAAAACAATCATTAGCTCAAATAAAAATTGAGAGGAAGAAAAAGCACAGTGGAATTATTTATGAAAATCCTAATCATGAGAATCAGAATTAATTCTTAGTGCAGTAAGCCAAGTTCTTAGCAGTCAATGATGTTGTGAGTTATTAGTAGAATACAGTCATTAGTTTGGTATTGGGGTCAGTCTAGATAGACTGATTTCTTTCTCATTTTCTATTACCTTACTTGAAATTTGCCTGTTTTTTGTTAAATGCAGCCTGTTTTTCCTTAAGGAGGAGGTAAATAGACTTCAGTAGCAATCCTCACAGGTTTACTTTTCAACTTAATTTTTCAAAATCTATCGTATACAATGACAGCGTAGGCTGTAATTGACTTGTGATGACTGGATCAGCTTTAGAATATGGACAGTTGTGAATTGAAGTATGAGTTAATGAATCAACATCCGGTATATAATTAAATTATTTTGTAGATAATTTAATTAGTTGAAAAAAACCTTATTGATTTGTTTTCTTTTTAGTGTTTTGCGTCCATTCCTCTTCTTTTCCATTCCTGCTGTCACCATTGTACCTGCCTTGTAAGATACAAGATCATTATGGTTTGGGTAATTTTCTAAGTTCCTTCTTCTGTGCATGTCACTGTTATTAAAACAAACAACTAGCCTCCAGAAGCGCATCATTGCTTATCAAATAAAGCTCAAACATCTGACCTTAGCATTTAAGTTATAGTAGGTTGTAGAGTAACAGATACAGAAGTAAGTAGATAGTAAGAAATAAGACCAGAGAGATTAGTGCCTGAGGAGACTGAAATATGTTTGGCAGGAAAACGTTTTAAGGGAAAGATTTTGAAAAAAATGAAAGCCTAGAAGTGGATCTGATTGTTAGGTTCAATTCTGGATCTATATTTCCTACATAGTTTGGCTCTAATGTACTTATCTAGCCTGCTTTCTTAATAACATCTGGTATTCTTTTTTGTAGTGAATTATACTTTGCTCCATCAGCAGATGCCCTCTCCTGTCTCTGTTCATTTTCTCATGCTATCCCCCAGTTCTTGGAATAGACTTCCTTCTTCTGTATGTTGAAATCCCTCTTTTCTTCATAGTCCAATCCAACTGCCTTCCTTGAGTTTCTCTTGTCCTGGTATGTGAAGATGGATTGAAATACCTTTTGAAATTAGTAATAGATTTAGTACTATAAGAACAGATGAAAGTATTTCTTTTAAGAAATATTGAACACTATTTAGTAAGCTATGATATATTTTTAAATATCTTTAAACACTGGTCTCGAAGTTTACCAACTTTTCACATTGATATCTCTAGTTGAATGAATGGTGCAGTGACTGAAAATGAATGATAGATTACTGCACAATAGTTATTTTGTTACATATTTACATTTGTGCTTTTCATTTGGAAATTAGACTCACAGAATGTTATAGTAAAACAGAGCCTTGTTTTTTATTCTTATAAAATTATTCTTCCAATCATCTCGCTTAACTCTCATTTTGTAGATGAGGAAACTGAGGTAGAGAGGTTGAGTTATTCAGGTCAAAGTAAGTAGTAATTTGCAGGCACAGAACAAGGTTTCTGAACTCTGAGGCCAATATTCTCCACTATTATTATGGTACCCCTATCATAATAATATCTATGTCAAATATTATTTCATTTTGTCCTCTTAACTATCCTGGGTGGTAGGTTCTGTTGTTATCATCCTATTTTACATAATGAGGAAACCGAGGCACAGAAGGGTTAAATGATACTTACACAGGGCCACATACCCAAGAAGTATCTGTCATTTGTCCTCTAACTCCATGCTCAGAACTCTGTGCCTTTCATTACAGGTGCCATAGCCTCTAATTGTAGGCCATTTTGATGTTCAGAAAAAAAAGTTTTTAGAGAAAAAAGCAATATACTTTGTTAATTTCATTGGTATCAAACAGTAGTCTTACACTCAGTAAAAACTTGTGATTTTTGCATGGTTAAAATAAAAAGTTTTTTTAAAATGTTAGTCAAGAAGACTCACAGTAATCATAGTTTTCTGCAAATTATGTCCTTTTTGTTTGAAGTAGGTTGAACATATTTCACAATTCAGAGGTATAGATTTTACTCTTTAGAAATTGTATTTTAGATCTTTTAAAGCAGTAGTTTATTCTTAATTTTTCAGATAGTTTTTTAATAACATCAGAAAATTAGTTTATGATTTTTGTTATTTCATTTATTAAAATTAATTGCCGCAGAAGGTGGACTATTTACAACTGGACAAATTAATCATGAATACGGTATTTGAGTGACATATGTCCACTAATGCCTTCTTACAGTATGTCACCATGACATGAAAGTAACAGAGTTTTTAAATATCCTACTAATAGAGTGTTCTGGGAATTCCTGTTAGACTTTGACCATGTTCTTGATGATGTCTGTTGTTGGAATATATTTGAGAGACTCATTACAAGGCTTCCATCAGGGTGATGGAATTTATGGCCAGAGCAATTCTTAAACAAGGAGGTTTTGTTTTTGTTTTTGTTTTTTGGTGGACAGAATGCCTATGTCAATGAAAACTTAGAATCTTAAAGTACTGAAGAAATATTTCTTGAAAGCTATTTAAAATGGCAGACTACTTTAGTATCTTTGCCAAGAAAACCCCAGATGTGGTCACAAAGTTAGACATAACTAAAATGACTCAGCAACAAACACTTTTCATTGAATCATCCATTACCTGCATTTGTATGAGAGCATGGCTATAAAGTATTCTATACTTAAAGAAATTTTAAGAAGACCTAGTAACAATTAAAGGCACTTCATTGTATGAATACCCATTTCAGAAAGTGTGCAAAAGGCTTATCTTCTCCTACGTTGAAAGACATTACTAGTTGATTTGTGTTCTCTTATTATTTTTGATTTGTAATAGTCTTTCATATGGTTTTTTAATATTTAAGTTGGCAGTTTTTGAGAACTGTTTATATCCTTTAAATCAAGGAGTCCATAGATATTTGTTGAATACCTTCTATGCTAGGCATTGTGCTTGGGTTCTAGGGAAACAAAAGTAAAACAGGGAGAAAATAAAACCAGACGATTTTTGAAGAAGACCAGGCCCTTATTAACCACCAAGTAAGAAATTCCTTCTTAACCACCAAGTAAGAAATTGAGACAGGAGATGGGAATAAATAAACAAGCAGGAAATGTTGACCACATTAACCTGGATTGAGAGAAGCTTATGAGATAAACCAAGAAAAGAGTAAATCTAAAACAAGTCCAAGTAGAACCATAGAGAAAAGAATATCCCTAGCCACAAGTAACACAAAAATACCTAGAGGAAGTGAAATAAAAGATACAGACTGGAAAAGCTAAGAAAGAAGAAAATATCAAGAATAGTCAATATTTTAGAATAGATGATGGTAAACATTACCCAAGGATTGAACTCCCTGAATATTAGATTGAGCCAAACAGAAACTTATTCCATGAAACAAGAAGATATATTAAAATAAAATAAAATGGTTAGAAAAAATAGAAGGTAATGTAAGATATATTATCAAAAACAACTAACCTGAAAGCAAGTCATCAAATTGCATGAAAATCATGACCAACTCTGCAAAAAAAACACCTCCCAAAACAACAAAAACTGGATTGCCATATTTCAAGAAATCTTCAGTAAAAACTATCCAGACTTCTTAGAATCAGGCGCAAAGTGAAAATAGAATTCACTGATTACTTCCTAAAAGAAACACTCACATAAAAGCTCCCAGAATTGCCCTAGCCAAAATCCAGAACTTGCAAGTCAAATAAAAAGTAATATAAACAGCCAAAAAGAAAGTTTTAAGTACCAAGAAGTCATCATCAAATTTGCATAAGACTTGGCAGTTGTCACCTCTAAAGAAGTGGAGAGCTTCGAATATGATACCCTAAAAGGCAAAAGATAAAATTTATAATGTAGAATAACTTGTTTGGCAAAACCGAGTATCATCCACAGGAGAAAAATAGACTTTTAATGAAATAGAAGATTCTCAAACATTCCTAATCAGGAAGTAAGTTAAATATGATAGGGATAGGGTAACCATTTTATTATTTCCCTCTCTTCTACCCTCTTCCAGACTGCATCATGATCTCTATAACCCCATCATGTTGCAAGATTACACTTCATTCGCACTCCCTGTCATCTCCCTTCTCTCTTCCCCCTCCCCCTGTCAGTGGAGAGGGTAGACGTGGAGATTTCCTCCCAGATCTTACCTTTGAGGGGTTCCCAGCACAGCCATCTCATAATTTCCCACTGGCAGTACCCCTCTGGACTTCATGTACCCAGGGAAGTGCTCTCCTTCCTTTGTTCTCTCTTCTCCCTCCCTTCCTTTTTGTCTTTTTATATGTTGCTTCCCCCATTAGATTGTGAGTTTCTTGAGGGGAGGAGCTGTCTTTTGCCTTTCTTTCTATCCCCAATGCTTAGCACAGTTCATTGTAGGTGCTTAATAAAAGTTTTTTAGCTGACTGTTTTGATGGTTTTAAAGAGGAGGAGAGATAGCGTATTCTTTGTAGAGAAAGGAGTCAGAACTGTATTATCTCACATAATAATAGTGTGTAAGATGACTATACAAACCTTAAGGACAGATTGAGATAACAGGAAACTTGTGAACCTCCTTTGTATCTGAGTTAGACCTAGGGAAGGTAGAATATGCTCTCACAAACACAGACACACCAAGCATGATGTACATTTACCTCAACAGGGAAACACTTGCAAGTAGAAAGAGCTGGGGATTAGATGAGGGAGTAGTTGTTAGCAAAACAGTTTCAGCATTAGAAGGGGGAAGGGAAGAGATAGAGTAAAAGGAAAGAAAAGAAAAAAGGTCGGTGATGGCACCTGGCAAGTGCCAGAAAAGGATTACATTGTGAAAATAGATCATCTCATTTAGAGATATCAAGTGTTAGGTATATTCCTCTTTTACCACCTTTTTCCTCTTTATTAAAAAAGGGAGTTGGGGTAGATAGAGGAAAAAAGAAACAAACTAAGGGAAATAAAAAATTAACAATCAAATCCAAGAATGTGAGTGGGATGAACTCAGTAATAAAACAGAAAATGATGGCAGAATTTATAAGAATTCAGAATCCCACAACATATTGTTTACAGGAAACTCAGTTGAAACAGAATGATTTACTTAAAGTCTAAATCAGATGCTGGAGCAGGATCTATCTATCTATTATGCTTCAGGTGAACTGAGAAGATAGGGGTAGAAATCATGATCTCAGATAAGGCTACAATAAATACATGATAAAACTAGATGAACAGGGAAACTATATTATATTAAAATGTACTATAAAGAATCAATACTTTGTGTGCATACATGCTTATGTAATATATAACATATATAATATACGTATATAATAGTTATAATATATGGTATATATAATGCACATGCTAAATGGTATAGTATTTATATACTTAAAGAAATACTAATTGAGTTTCGGGTTGAAATAGACAAAAGAAATATAATTGTATGTGTATATGAACACAAAAAGATAAACAAGAAATTTAGAAAAATTAGAGATTCTGACTTTCTGTTGAGTTGGAAATTGCTGAATGGGAACAGAAGAGAATTTACATATTTCTTATTTGTGTTTGGCACCTTTGGGGGATGAAAATCTTGCAAATGCAGATAAAGAATACTAAACACATACTTTACTGACCATGATGAAATAAAAATTATATTCAGTAAAGGGTTTTTGAAATTTTGACATATTATCTCTGTTATCAATTTCTCATAAATTTTCTCATTTCTAAGATATGTTGTCTAATCATCAGTTTGTCTGATGGAGTCTGATGGAGTTTTCTATTACTTCTCTTAAGATTTGTTGTTACTATTGTCAATGAGTAAGGAGAATTGAAGAGAGAATGAAAAATTAATTGGAGATTAAAAAACTTAATCCTAAAGAACCTGTGAATCAAAGAACAAGTCTTAGAAGCAATAGAAAATTTTGTCAGAGAAATTGTTGACAGTGAGACAACATATTACAACTTAAGGAATGCAGCTAACATAATACTTAGTGGAAAATTAATATTTGTTGATGTTTTTTACAAAAAAGTTGAAAAACCTAGAAATTGGGGATGCAACTAAAAAAACAGAAAAGCAACAAATTTAAAAATTTCCAACGAAACACCAAAGTGCAAATTCTGAGAATCAGTGAAGAGATTAAATAAAATGAAAGCAACCACCTCCTCCTTCAGCTAAATTAATGTATAAAATTAGGATATATAAAGCTTAAAAAATAAAATGATTAAAAAAATAAACAGGCCAACTGAACTCATGGGAGCTGATGAGAGCATAAGGAGATACTGGTAGAGGGAGAACAGAAGAGGGTCTATGATGAAACTTTGGGTGAATAGAAGATGTGATGTAATTGGTGAGTCCACAGAAGAGACTGTGAGAGGCCCTTAGAGAGGAGGCAAAGTAAGAGAGAATCATATCAATAAAATCAAAAAAGAAAATATGAGTATGCATGCATGTGTCCCCTCCTCTCCACAAACACACACACACACACACACACACACACTCATACACACACACTCATACTCATCAGTGTTCCAGTTGCTGTTGAGGAATGGTTCCCTAAATATTTTGAATATTGGACTATCCTCAAAGAAGCTTAAAAAAAGAATTTTCCCCCTTAATCAACAACTCCTCTTATCCTAGTTGCATTGATTATTTTTATACAAAAACTTATAAATTTTATGTAATCAAAATTATCTAATCTTTTTTGATCATTTCCAACTTGTTTGCTAATATGTGCTTTTCAATTGTTAAATTTCTTTTGTGTGTAGTAGAACTTCATTGTTACATCTGCTAGAAGGTCTGGGTAGGTAGTGGTCTTTGTTGTTTAGAGTTCATATTAAGAGTAAGAGGAAGTTAGGGAAGACAAAGATTTCAAAATGAGCTAAGAACCTGTAATCTCCAGATTTATCAAACAGGGAAATTGGCTAGACCTTTAGAGTTAGATGCAATTTTAAGTCCTGATTCCACAATTTTATGATCTAATCTAAAGCTGATATATGTGAGTTACTACTATTACTTAATTCTACCATTACCACCACCTTCATCCTCAGTGCCCTGTTAGAAGTAAGTGATTTGAGTGAAGGCCAGAGCTGAAAGGTATCCATATAGAAACTTACCCCTTGAAGATAATGACATCTTCAGACTATATAGAGTTTATCAAAGGTGATAGCTCTAGGTACTCATATTCCTATTTTCTTTTTTTATTGTTATTTTCCTTTATTCTTTATTTTCAATTTTTTCTAATTATATATTCCCCTTAAAATTTACAGATCCCTCCTGTGTAGATGAAACTAATGTCAAACATAGAGAAAGTGTTATTTATTGAGTATCAAGCTTGTTTTGATAAATTCAGTATGTTTTATGGGAATAACTTTAAATTGTTTACAGTCTTCAGATGTTTTCCAAAAATTACTAATGTTCTTTCATTTTTGAACATACTTTCTCGACCCTTCTGCCCTCTTCTCAGGCCTCCATTCTATTTTGAATCTGTGTACAATAATTTATACTTCTACTACTCTGTGATTGATGTTTCTTTGGACGTGCCATTTTACTCTAACTTTGCAGGATTGCTTTAAAAAGATACTATTCTAAAATAAGGTCCTATTGAACAGGGCACTAAACTTGCAATAGTCCATTTGAGTTTGACATTTACTAGCTCTGTGACTTTTGTGTGAACCAAATTTTGGTTTGTTCATTTGCAAAATAGAGAATGATGATAGTTCCTTTACTTACATTAGTGAATTATGAGAATCAAATGAGGTTATGCATATAAGAGCACTTTATACATAAAGTTAAACATAAATATAGATTATCATCCTTCTATCTTTCTAAGTTTCAGATGCCCTGGCTAACTTGATGTCAGTTGCATTCCATTTACTCAAAATTATTTAATAATACAGATCACAAAAATAAATTTGTAAATACCAATAAATTTAGAATGTTTTCAAACAGCAGTACGGTGTTGATTAGTAGTTTAAAGTTTTACAGAATCCTACAGTTCCATTAGATTTCTAGATTCTCTTTTCTCTTTTTTAAATTTAAATTTGTTTATTTATTTTTAGTTTTCAACATTCATTTCCACAAGATTTTGTTTTCCAAATTTTCTCCCCATCTCTCCCCTACCCCTACCCCAAGACATCATGCATTCTGATTACCCCTTCCCCCATTCTGCCCTCTCTTCTGTCACACCCCTCCCTTACCTTATCCCCATCTTCTTTCTTTTCTTGTAGGGCAAGATAGATTTCTGTAGCCCATTACCTGTATTTCTTATTTCCCAGTTGCATGTAAAAACAATTCTCATCATTTGTTCCTAAATCTTTGAGTTCCAACTTCTCTCCCTTCCTCCTTCCCCATATATCCCCACTGTGAAGGCAAGCAATTCAGTATAGGCTATATATGTGTAGTTATGCAGAAGAATTCCATAATAGTGATGTTGTGAAAGACTAACTATATTTCCCCCCATCCTATCCTGTCACCAATTTATTCTATTCTCTTTTTAGTCCTTGTCCCCTCCCAAAAGTGTTTACTTCTAATTACTCCCTCCTCCCATTT
>JAQQSK010016679.1:0-10359 GCA_028658325.1 Potorous gilbertii | reverse complement strand
GCTCCGTTCCCTCCGAGCTAGTCCCGTGACCGGAAGTAGCCGATTCCACCGCAGCCGTGACTCGGTGCCTGCGCCCTTTGGGCACCTGATCCCGCCGGTTCGGGACACACTTGGCCGTCACTCAGAAAAGCCTGCTGAGTCCGGAGAGGCCTTGGCGCCATCGCCTCCCCTCTGAATTATCCCGGGCAGGCCCAATGTCATTCTTTGCCCTTGTTGCACCATTGGGGAGAAAAAAGAATCTGGGGTTTAGCCCAGAGGTTTGGGGATCCTCTGGCTGTGCCCCCAGGTGCCCCCCGGTCCGGGGGGTGAGTCCTGGATGGAGTGATCGGAGGGATGCAGACAGGGAGAAAAGGGGCCGCGTGTTGTTGTGCCTGATAAAGACTGAAAATGGGATTTTAAAGGGCTGTGGATTATGGTCGCGTCAGGGAAATTACCCAGAGAGCCGGTGAAAACGCAGCCCTCTTCCCAGGATGGCTAGTGGAAGCCTTAAAGCAATTCACTAACCTGGATCCTAATTCCCCCGACAGAGTAACCGTTATAGGCATGCATTTTATTGGCCACTCTGCCCCACACATCCGGTGTGAACTTAGGAAATTGGCCATGGGACCCCAAACCCCTCAGAACCAACTATCAGAGACAGCTTTTGGAGTCTTTAATAACAGAGACTTGACTTTGGCAGAGGAAAAGGACTGCAGAGCTAGGGCTAGCAACAAGAACAGGCCCAGCTCCAGGCTCAGCTTTTAGCTGCTATCATAACCCGCAAGCCCAGCAGGCTCCTGACACCTCATATGATGGGGTGACCTGCCTCTGATGCCAAAAGAAGGGCCATTGGTCTTGAGTGCCCATCTAGGATTCCTAACTGAAGGAAGCCTCCAGGACCATGCCCCACCTGCAAACTTGATGGACATTGGAGGAGGGCCCAGGGCCCAGCTTAGCTCTCACCTTCTCCATCTCATTGGCCAAGCCCTGGGTGAAAATCAATGTTGCTGGTAAATCTATTAATCTTCTTGTGGATACGCAAGCAACTTACTCTGTATTATTGAATAATCCTGACCCCAACCGTCTTTCTAACCATAGGGTGATGGGCGTTGAAGGAAAGACGTTGATTTGTCGAGACATATCACTTACCCTGCCAATTTGGGGATCTGTTATTTAACCACTCCTTCCTTTTTATCTCCTCCTATCCTGCCCCTTCAATGGAGAGGGTTCTGACGGTGAAATTGGGCCGCCAATTCTCCTTAGTCAAGCCTATCCTCTCACTCTCACCTGTGCTCACCAAACCCCCTCATATTCCCTTAGAGGTATGGGAAGAGGTTGAGCCTATTGCCTGGGACCAGGGGATTCCTGGGTATGCTACTCATGCCACCCCAGTTGTTGTCCACTTAAAGTACCCTAGTGTATACCCTCACCAGTGCCAATACCCAATTAAACCTGATGCCTGGGAGGGATTATATAGCCTGTGACTGAGAAATTTTTTTTTTTTACATTTTTAAAATTTTATTATTTTTTTTAATGTTCTACAATCACTACCATAAAATTAAGATTTTATCCCCCTCACACCTACCCCTCATTACCCTCCTCCCTCCCCACAACAGCATACAATTCTGTATAGATTCTACATATACTTTCCTATTGAGTACGTTTTCACTAGTCATGCTATGTAGTTGAACTAAAATAAATGGAAGAAATCATATAACAAATCAAAACATAATACACTAAAACACACACATTCACAAACATGATCTGCTACATTCTGCGAATGACTTCCATATTTCTTTCTCTGAGTGTAGAAGGCATTTTGCCTTAGAAAACCACCATTGGGATTTTTTTTAAATAAGTTTTTGCGTTATTACAAAGTTCCGTCTACCAGAAAAGACTCTCACACACTGTGGTCGTTGCTGTGCACAAAGTTTTCCTGATTCTGCTCCTTTCACTCAGCATCAGATCAT
Source organism: Potorous gilbertii (assembly GCA_028658325.1). Classification (NCBI taxonomy): domain Eukaryota; kingdom Metazoa; phylum Chordata; class Mammalia; order Diprotodontia; family Potoroidae; genus Potorous; species Potorous gilbertii. Next base: position 8,410 of record JAQQSK010016679.1, on the reverse strand, counting down.
GTAAGTCTTTCCAGGCCTCTGAAGTTTTCTTGTTCATCATTTCTTATGGCGCAGTAGTACTCCATTACATTCATATACCATAATTTATTCAGCTATTCCCCAATTGATGGGAATCCCCTTGACTTCCAGTTTTTGGCAACTACAAAGAGAGCTGCTATAAATATTTTTGTACATGTGGGACCCTTTCCCATTTTTATGATCTCTTGGGGATACAATCCTAGAAGCGATATTGCTAGGTCAAAGGGGATGCACATTTTTGTAGCCCTTTGGGCATAGTTCCAAACCATTCTCCAGAATGGTTGGATGAGCTCACAGCTCCACCACAATGAATTAGTGTTCCAACTCTCCCACATCCTCACCAGCATTTATCATTTTCTTTCTCTGTCATGTTTGCCAATCTTATAGGTGTGAGGTGGTACCTCAGAGTTGTTTTGATTTGCATCTCTCTAATCAATAGTGATTTAGAGCATTTTTTCATATGATTATAGATATTTTTAATTTCTTCCTCTGAAAATTGCCTGTTCATATCCTTTGACCATTTATCAATTGGGGAATGAGACTGAGAAATTTTTAAAGCATGGATTTCTTGTTTTTTGCCAATCTCCCGGCAGCACCCCTATTCTTTCTATAAAAAAGTCAAATGGCTAGATCCATATGGTCCAGGACCATAGGGCAGTCAATGAAGCTGTTACTCCCTATTCACCCCATAGTTCCTAATCCATACACCATACTTACTAAAATCTCGGGGGGACACCAAATGGTTCTCTACCCTAGATTTCAAAGATGCTTTCTTTGGTAAGGACTCCCAATTTATATTTGCATTTGAATATACACCCCCTGGGAAATTGAATCCATATCAATTAACATGGATAGTGTTGCCACAAGGCTTTCGGTATAGCCCCCACTTATTTGGTCAGGCTTTGGGAAAAGATTTAAGGGATCTGGAGTTGCCTAACAGTAGTTTAATTCAGTATGTGGATGATATTCCTATTTGTAGCCCCACTTGGGAGGAATCTCTTAAGTGTTGAGGCAAAGGGCCTTAATTTCTTAGGCACTTGAGGCTATCAGGTTTCTCTGGTTAAAGTTCAAATAACTTCTCAGTGTGTTAAATATTTGGGTCAAGAATTAACCCCCCACCTCTTGCTCCCTAACACCAGAGAGGAAACTGGCAATATTGTCCATTCCTGTCCCAGCTACTAAGAAACAGCTCCATACCTTTCTGGGCATGGCTGGATTTTGCAGGCTCTGGATCCCCAACTTTGGCCTTATAGCTAAGCCCCTTTATGATTCTACTCAAGGTCCCGATACACTTCCTTTAGAGTGGAGACCAGACCAGGCTATGGCTTTTAAAACTCTGAAATCCAAATTGATCTCTTCCCCAGCACTAGCGTTGCCTAATTTAGAAAAACTTTTTTACCTTATTTCTTTTTGGCCCTTGTCTGCTTAATCTCCTTGCCAGATTTGTTTCTTCTAGGCTCAGTGTTCTTCACTTGCAGATGACTGCCATGGCTGGCTACCAACCTCTGTTGATCTATCAACCCATGGACCTGGCATCAGCAAAGTCCAGGATGCTATGGACTCCACCCCTTGAACGGGGCTCCCTGTGAGGCAGGGACAGCTCAACATCCACTTTCAGCATGAAGCAGCTTCAGAAGCCGAGATCATCGTCCCTTGTCCCAAAAGATTTGGGTCCCATCTCTTCAGGGGGGAACAATGGGGTGCTTGGTTGTATGTGCTTGAACCCCAATTCTAAAATCACATTTCTCTCTAACCTCAAAACATTATCTCTGGCAGTCTCCTTCCAGCTCAAGGACAGCCTGCCTCAGCAGGAACTATTATCTCCCTTCCTGCCCTAGTAGCCAGCTGCACCTACAGAATTTATCACTTAGAACCAGCTGCATACTGACTAAACTAGCTGTGCACTGGCTCACAGCGTCATTTACCATTCACTGACCAATCATGTATCCTAGATTTGAACATACCTATACTCCCTTACATTAATCTTGTCTAACACACTGACAAGAGAAGCCTGATTTTTCCTGGTCAGCCCTGACCCTTGGTTGACTTACTGAAGTTTCAAGACTAAAACCACACCTCCATGTAGCCCCCTTGGACTATTTCCCGATGAATTTTGGGTAAACTATCTGCCAGTAGATACCAAAAGTGCAGTTCCTTTAAGAACTGACCACTCCTTAACCACTCCCTAATCACACCCCAAAACACTAAATAGTTAGTTTATTTGGAACACATCTTACTGTAGAATAATCTATATAAACTTTATAATTCTTTTAAATTGCAGGTTCCCTAAGAACTCTTGCTTGCTAAAAAGTGTAATAATAAACTTTTTTGCCTACTTAAGATTGCTTGAGTCCAGTGAATTCTTTCCAGACTAGGTTGACAAGGATGTCTAGTGATTCCTGCACCTTTCTTGACCCTCATCACCTACCTTCCAGTATATATAATAAAGACTAGGCTCCTGACTGGCTTGGAGTCAGCAGGCACAAAACCACATGACTCAGGACCGCTGTAACCCATCAGGGCTCAAAGGAGACAGAACCGTCAGATGCTCACCATTTAGCCTGACCCTGGGAAACAACTCCAAAAAGAAAACAAACATTCCAATTTGCTTGCTGTCACAACTCCAAAGAAGCAGTGATAAGGGAGCTTACTCCCTTGATGAAGTCATCGTAGCAATCTTCTAATTATATACTAAACGTAAAGTACTGTCCAACCCTAAAAATAAATACACCAATCCTGTTAACTCTGAAAAATAAAGTAAAACCAAAGAGTTAACAGTGGTTTATAAGCAAAAACTTTTCTTTATTCCATTGGAGGAAAAAAACTAGATACTCTGCTACTGAGGAGACCTACTTCAGTAAGGCTGAACTTTGATATAATTATTAAGAAGGTAACAGCAAAAATGAGGCAAGTCTGATTCACAGCAAGGTTTCACAAACAGAATATGGTTCCTGCAGGTGCTTTTACCAACTCAAGGCCCATCTGAGGTTGGTGTGAACCAGTTCTGGGATTTTTGTCACACCAGAGTTCATTCACAGTATGAGTGCAAAGAATTACTGCTATGCCAAACTCAGGGCACAGTTTGCTTCCTGGGCCTTAGTTCTGGAAAACAGACATTGGTTGTCTTGGCAGGAGGTCCTGACAGTACTTAGTAAGTGTAGGTATTACTAAGTATAAAGTACAGGGTGGTTAGGTGGTACAGTGGATAGAGTGCTGGGCCTGGAGTTATGAAGACTCATCTTCCTGAGTTCAAATCTGGCCTTAGACATTTACTAGCTATGTGACCCTGGGGAAGTTACTTAACTCTATTTGCCTCAGTTTCCTCAAATGTAAAATGTGCTCAAGAAGGAAATGGAAAATCATTCTGATGTGGTGCTTATGCTCAGGCTCCAGCCTTAAGACCATGTCTCTGGAAGTAAGCTGAATATCACTAAAAAATGACTAAATTCATAACAATGAAAGTACTGAGACAAAATGAGTCTCAAGCCTTCCCTGCAGTAAAGAGATCTTTTAACCAAATGAGCCCACAGCCAGACTTATTAAAGGATCTCAATGTCTGAGGGAGCCAACCCAGGCTCAAGCTTCACTTTTTTTTTAAATTTCTGAACTGGACAACTACCATCTACTGGGAGGGAGTCAGAGTTCCTCAATCTCCCCAGTCCCTGCAATGAGGAAGTCACATAGGCCATGTAGATAATTGTGGCACCACAAACCAATTGCTGGAGGGACAAACAGAAAACAAAAAGGAATAAATGTCTGAAGCTGGATTCTAATTCAGGTGTTCCTGATGCCTAGAGCAAGACTCTTATCACCCCTGAGCTACCCTAAATCACCTCCGCTTACTTGGAAGACCAACCCTGAATCTGGCTCTCATAACCTGAGCCTGTTTTATTTTTATTTTTCTGTCCCACTGCCATTGCTGTGTATCTACAAGTGCTCACCACCTCTCTCAGAGTGCTAACCACTCTTCTTCTATTAAGTCCAATCAACCACCATTCTTTAAGTATCTGCTCCTTGGCAAACTCTGAATTAGGATATGGCTCATGAATGCGTAATTGAGTCGGAAGTCACAGAAACCTAACAAGTGCCATCCTGACTCCAACAGCCCCTTGTGTTCCATATGGTATAACACGTATGTCCACACTGCATCAGTAAAATGTATCAAAGTGTCAAACAAAGCCTTACCTCCTCATGACATTCACCAACAACAAATCAATCACAAGGACAAATGATAGGTAGATGAAGGGGATGCAGGAGACATGATTTACCTACATTTTTTAAAAAAATATTTCCACAAAGTACCACAAGCTACTTTTTTGAACAAGACAAAAGATGAATGTCAGACAGTACCCACCCATTCCTAATTGGAATTTTTTGAATAGTCAGGCTCCAGAAGGAGACATTGATGGGTTGATGCTAACTCAGAAAAAAGTTTTTAATGGAGCATCACAGGGATTTAAACTGGGTCATGTAGTAATCAGAATTAGTATCAATAATTTATATAAAGTTAGAAACATATAAAGACGAAAAGAAAAAAAAAGATAGCACATATCCCAACAGTTGGTGCTCAGCATAAAGGCAGGCTGAACTGTCATTATACTGGGCTGCTAGGGAATGCTTGGTTCAATCTTCCCTCAAGTAAGAGGGAACTTTCAAGTGCCCTTCACCTCAAAAAAGGCTGCAGCCTGCAAGTTGGAAATGAAGTCAGCCAGGGCTTCTGATCTACAGGCATCCAAAGGGAGTAAGACCCAGAACAATTTTCTCTCTCTTCCTCTGAAGCATATATTCCAAATTAAATATGTGGCTTGAGGGTCCTTTGAGCTCCCACCCCCCAGCACTCAAGACCAAAACCTGGACTAACCCAACAGAAAAGTTACTCAGATTATCATGACAGACATACATTTCATGCTCTCTCTAAGTGAACCCAAAACTCTCCTGCTGGATTTAGCTGACTGGGAATAATCTTCTGACAAGCTCCAGCCACCAGACACTTCCCTTATGATTTTATGACTCCCCCTTGTTAAAGACACTATCTTGAATAATGGCATTTCATGGACACATGTTATGTTATGTTATGGTATGCTATTTTATAACATCTTTGTTTATGGTAGAAGAAAACAAAATACCCCAGGCATCTTCTTGGAACTATAATTTCAATGGACATATTAGTACCTCTCTTATTGCTTTATATACCCTATCAGATTATGGCATTCCTGTTATGTTATTTCCATGTTTATGGTTAACACATATGGAGACTACAATTTTGACTGATACTTGCATCCTGAGTTAGGATGGAAGGGGAACAGGGCTTGCTCAGAGGGTATAAAAGTCCTCTTTAACAGCCTTTCATAGAGTTCAGATTTTCTGGCTCCTATATGGACACACCTCTACATTAAAGAGTATAAGCAGCATATAGACACCCTAACTGTGTATTTCTTTTTAGACCAAACCTCTGAGTGTGACAGCCTTAATCCAACTGGTGTTGGAAGAGTCATCCAAATTAAGTTCATAAAATCACACAATGATATTTTTTTCCTACCTGACACATCTTCCCTCCATCCCTAATGTCACCTTAACATGCAAGTCAATAGAATTGGCACAGAGTGTTAATGAGTGGTTATGAGTGTTAATACTTACTCTAAAACATTTTGGTTGGAGGGATGGTTAGTAATGAAGCACTCAGGCTACCCATATATTTTCACTTAGCAAGACCAGCTGCCTCACCACTTTCCTGGGAAATAAATGACTACACTGGCTTACCAGCTTACAGGTCTATGTCACACAATCCAAAAGGTGGAAGGCACTTCAGAGGCCATCTTGTCCATTATACATTGGACCAAGTATCACCTCCTAAAATTCCTAACACTAAACCCCAAGTGGGGTTCTGAGTTATGTTCCTGCTAAGTCTTCTTCCTTTACAGGTTACAAATTCACTATTCCTGTCTAAGCTCCAATCTCTCTCCCACTCCATCCCACCCCACCCCCAAACCAGGATCACTTCTCAGGGGTTAGTTACATGCCCTGCTCAGCACCATATTTACTTATCTTGTACTCTGAGACCCTTTTTGAGTATATCAAGGTGCTCCCTCCTCACAATGAGGACGGGCTACTCCCTTAGTCAATTAATCAAAGCAGTCTCCTAATTATTTACTATGTGTAAAGTGCTTAGACAAAGGCTCAAGTCTTCTCTTCAATGAAGGGAGCTTTTTATCAAATGATCCCATTGCTACAAATCTGGCTACTACAATTTGAGCCTCCAGGCAGGGTCTCTCCGTATTTCCCACTCTATCCCACTTCCACTGGTATGTAACAACACCATCAACACCAATTACTCTTGTTCCATTAGGTCAAGTCAATAAATATCACTTAAGTATCTACCATGTTCCAGGCATAATAAGCCTTAGATTAAGTACGGATTATTCAACAAACACAAGCCTTGAAAGAGCTTTTCCTCGATCCCTTGAAAAACAGGAAGTGCAATCATTTCACTATAGACTGGTGAACTAACACAGAAAAATCTCTCCAACTATTTAATGACCTGACATAAGAAAATTTCTCCAACCCCTATGAAAGGGATAACAACTATCAATCAATCAATCAAGGTGGGAGAGGGTGGAGAGTGACCACAGGAAGGGTGCAGCTCAGTTATATTTGATGGCAGAAATTTACCTTTAGCCTTTCTGGTAAATGAATTTTTTTTTGGTAAAAGAAAAAACCTTAAAAATCCATGATTTGGAAAAGGCGATAGCTCCAAGTGATAAAAGCACCAGGCCAGATGAACTACTTCAGGCTTCTTCAGACTTGGTGGAAAGGCAGATATGGAGACAAAGATTTTTGACAAGTCACTATTAAAACTTGACAGGGGCCCAATCGGTCTCTGAGGTAGTCATAGAGGAGGTTGGTTGGTATTGAAGGTGGCCCTCCTTGTTCCATGAAGCTTGAGACTCTTACTATTAATAAGAGCAGGAGTCAATGGACAGTCCTTAGCAATCCAGTTTGTACAAGCACTGAGAAAATAACCTGCTGGAAAGGGTTTCCTGGTATTACTGTGGGAATTACTATAGGATTTCAGGCAATGGCCAGTAATAAAAGAGCCAGGAAAAAGAAGTTTGCAGAAAATCAACAATGTTTCAGGAGGGAATGTAGGAGTGGTGCGGGTGACTGGAAGACTGCATGTTAATTAGGTCCTTAGTTACTTCTGTAGGTCAAAGTGAATGCCCCATGAGTCATTCATTTCAGGCCTTGAGGGTATCCATTGAGATGCACCGAGTTTGGATTCTCCTCTTACAGGTGCCCAAAGTTATTTGCCTATTCCTACAGCAATGATTTCTATTTCAAGGTTGCAGTTGAAAGGAAAAGAGTTCATATCAAACTCACTTTGGTGGCTGAAATGGCAATGTGGACCTGGTCAGTGGCTACTGACTTTTCTTTGCCTGTAATTTATGGGTGACCCAGCTAATGTCTTCTTCTTTATCTAGTGGCCAGACTGTCATCCCTTCCTCCATCCCTTGATTCCTGATCCCTGAAAATGAGTTCAATTCATTATACAGCTTTTCTGCATGTCAGTTTAACTATAACTTCCAGGTTGAGCAAGTGAAAGGAATCATTGTACATTCCTTTGTCAAGGAGTTGGATTGTAAAGGAAAGAAGTTGATGTTGGATTATCTAAGGAGAAGGTGGAGTCAAGTGGTCTCTAAATTTGAATAAAATGATATGGAAAATATTGTAATGAAAAGGAATAGGATATATATGACTTCCACATTAAATATTCTTAAGCATTAAGAAAGCTTTTCATTATACTTTCCTTCTGGGTTGCATTAAAGCTAATATTAGAAAGAGGTCAATAAGAAAGATGCTGCAGGAAGTTGCCCTGTTTCCCCAACCCCTCTCCAACCAGAAATAATCAAGTTGAGGGATGTGAATATCCTGGCCTTTTAAAGATACTGTAGACATTATAAAATATTTGGGAATCTAACTGCCAAAACAAACCAAGGAACTATATGAACACAATTACAAAACACTTTTCACACAAATCAAGTCAGATAAATTGAAAAAAAAATCAGTTGCTCATGGATAGGCCAAGCTAATACAATAAAAATGACAATTCTACCAACATAATTTACTTTTTCAGTGCCACACCAATAAACTACCAAAAATTACTTTATAGAGTTGGAAGAAACGATAACAAAATTCATCTGCAAGATCCAAAGGTCCAGAATGTCAAGGAAATAATGATAAGAAATGGAAGGGTACTGAAAAAAAAAATCCCAATGTCAATTTTCTAAGGCAAAATGCCTTCCACACTCAGAGAAAGAAATATGGAAGTCATTCGCAGAATGTAGCAGATCATGTTTGTGTGTGGGGGGGTTTTAGTGTATTATGTTTTGATTTG